>CAUYLG010034177.1:0-21350 GCA_963573385.1 Cacajao melanocephalus
TGCCTCGGCCTCCTAAAGTGCTAGGATTACAGACATGAACCCATGAACCACTGGTCCCAGCTCCTCGGGAGGCTGGACTAGGAGGATTGCTTAGAGCTCGGGAGGTCAAGGCTACCATGAGCAATGAATGTACCACTGCCCGCCAGCCTGGGCCACAGGGGGAGACCCTGTCGAAAAAGAAGAAACAACAGCTAAACATACAGTTACCATATGATCAAACAATTCCACTTCCAGGTACAAACCACGAGAATTGAAAATGAGTACTCAAGCCGGGTGCAGTGACTCACACCTGTCATCCCAGCACTTTGGGAGCTCGAGGTAGGCCAATCACCTGAGACCAGCCTGGCCAACATGGTGAAACCCCGTCTCTACTAAAAAGACAAAAATTAGCCAGCCGTGGTGGTGTGGGCCTGTAGTCCCAGCTACTTGAGAGGCTGAGGCAGGAGAATCGCTTGAATCTGGGAGGAGAGGTTGCAGTGAGCTGAGATTGTGCCACTGCACTCCAGCCTGGGTGACAGAGTGACACTCTGTCTCAAAAAAGAAAGGAAGGAAGGAAGGGAGGGAGGGAGGAAGGGAGGGAGGGATGGAGGGAGGGAAAGAGAAGAAAGAAAGGAAAGAAAGAAGGAAAGAAGGAAGGAAAGAAAGAAAGAAAAAGAAAGAAAGAGAAAGGAAAGAACAGGGAAGAAGGGAAGGAAGGAAGGGAGGGAGAAAGAAAGAGAGAGAGGGAGGGAGGGAGGAAGAAAATGGGTACTCCAACAAAAACTTGTACACAAATGTTCACAGCAAAAATTAGCCAAAAGGTGAAATCACAAGAGCCAATCATCATGCTAGCCAAAAGGTGGAAACAACCCAAATGTTTGTTCACAGATACATGGACGAAGAAGCGTGGCCCATCCATACACAGGAATATCATTCAGCCACAAAAAGGGAATCACACGCAGACACAGGATGCAACGTGAGCGAAGCTGGGAAACACTGTGCTGTGTGAAGGAAGCCAGTTGCTAAAGGTCACTTACTCCATGAAACGCCGAGAATGGGCAAATCCTTAGGACAGGAGGCTGACGTATGGTTGTGAGGGACTCGGGGAGCTGGATCAGGGAGCGACTGCTGACGAGGACGACGTTACTTTTCTTTTTTTTTTTTTTTGATTTTTATATTAAAAATTCTAGGCTGGGCACCGTGGGTCATACCTGTAATCCCAGCACTTTGGGAAGCTGAGGCTGGCGGATCACCTGAGGTCAGGAGTTTGAGACCAGCCTGGCCAACATGGTGAAACCCCCTCTACTAAAAATACAAAAATTAGCCTAGTGTGGTGGTGCATGCCTGTAATCCCAGCTACTCAGGAGGCTGAGGCAGAAGAATCACTTGAACCCAGGAGGCGGAGGTTGCAGTGAGCCGAGATCACGCCACTGCACTCCAGCCTGGATGACAAAGTAAGACTCCGTCTCAAAAAAAAAAAAAAAAAATCTGAATAGAGATAGGGTTTCCTTATGTTGTCCAGCCTGGTCTCGAACTCCTGAGCTCAAGAGATCCTCCTGCCTCCGCCTCCCATAGGGCTAGGATTACAGGCTTGAGCTACCACGCTCGGCCTAGGACAGAGTTTTTTTTTTTAAAGAGGATTGAAGTATTCTGGAACTAGATATTAGTGAGAATGGCATGACATTGTGAATGTTGTGAATGCACTAAATGTCACTGATGTGTACACTGCAAAATGGTTAAAAAGGAGGCTGGGTACAGTGACTTATGCCTGTAATCCCAGCACTTCGGGAGGCTGAGGCAGGCGGATCACATGAGTTCAGGAGTTTGAGATAAGCCTGGGCAATATGGCGAAATGCCATCTCTACAAAAAATACAAAAATTAACCAGCAGTGGTGGCTTGCACCTGTAGCTCCAGCTAGTCAGGAGGCTGAGGTGGGAGGATCGCTTGAGCCCTGGAGGCAGACGCAGAGGTTGTAGTGAGCTGAGATTGCGCCACTGCATTCCAGCCTGGGTGATAGAGTGAGACCATGTCTTTAAAAAAAAAAAAAAAAAAAAGAGGCCAGGTGCTGTGGCTCATACCTGTCATCCCAGCACTTTCGGAGGCTGAGGCAGGTGGATCACCTGAGGTCAGGAGTTTGAGACCAGCCTGGCCAACATGGAGAAATCCTGTCTGTACTAAAAATATAAAAATTTGCTAGGCGTGGTGGTGGGCACCTGTAATCTCAGCTCCTCGGGAAGCTGAGGCAGGAGGATCGCAACCCAATAAACGCCCCTCTAGTGATGGAGAGGGGTCAGGGCAGAATCCACCGGAGGGCCGGGGGTGTACTAGATTCTGGGTGAAGGGCTGTCATTGCATTAAGCTCCTGACATTCATGAATGTGACCATGTCAAGCAATTCCACTTCCAAGTGCAAACCACGGGAATTGAAAATGGGTATTCAGCAGGGTGCGGTGTCTCACGCCTGTAATCCCAGCACTTTCTATCTGTTGATCTATCTATCTATCTATCTATCTATCTATGCGCTCTCTCTCTCTCTCTCTCTCTCTATATATATATATATATATATGTATATATGCCCCACTTCTCTGTTTCAAAGAGCAGTAAGCTGAGATCATGCCATGATCTTTCTCTAAGAGAGAGAGAGAGAGAGAGAGAGAGAGAGAGAGTCTCATTCTGTCAACCAGGCTGGGATGGAGTGCAGTGGCATGATCTCAGCTCACTGCAATCTCCACATCCCAGGCTCAAGTGATCCTCCCATCTCAGCCTCCCGGGTAGCTGAAATTACAGGCGCCCACCACCACACCTGGCTAATTTTTGTATTTTTAGTAGACACAGAGTTTCACCAGGTTGGCCAGGCTGGTCTCAACCTCCTGACCTCAAGTGATCCGCCTACCTCACCTCCCAAAAATATTGGGATTACAGTTGCGAGCCACTATGCCCACCCCGACCGTGTCTATAGTAAACCTCAACAAAAAATGTTAAAATGAGAAAATAATTGCCAGGAGAAGCAGATGAGAACATCCAGGAATCCTGAGAGCCCAGGGTTCCATTTCCCCTACAAATGTCATCATCTGACCCCTCTGGGGATGGTGACCTTGAAACAGTCATGGAGCTGGGCCAGAGATCAGAGACCTCAATCCCATGCCTGGGATTTGGGCAGTGGTCCCAGAGGCATCTCAATTTCTAGGGAAATACTCCTCACTTGCCCCACACCAGAGTCCTCGAGTCTGGGAGATGCTTTGCTTTGGGACAAGAAAACCTTATGGCTCCAGACACTCAGGATATTTTTTGAGATGGAGTCTCGCTCTGTCACCCAGGCTGGAGTGCAGTGGCACGATCTCGGCTCACTGCCACCCCTACCCCCCGGGTTCAAGCAATTCTCCTGCCTCAGCCTCTGGAGTAGCTGGGACTACAGGTATGTGTCACCACACCCCGCTAATTTTTTGTTTTTTTTTTTTTTTTTCAGAAGAGACGGAGTTTCACCGTTTTAGCCAGGATGGCCTCAATCTCCTGATCTCATGATCCACCCACCTTGGCTTCCCAAAGTGCTGGGATTACAGGCGTGAGCTACCTCGCCCGGCCACAACACTCAGGACTTTATCCCCCAAAAATGTAATGGGGGAGATCTTCACCCCAAAATCAGATCCCCCTAGTAGAGACATTTCTTCACACCTCAGGCCCTTTAAGACCAACTATTAATAGAATTAATAGCTACAGGCTGGTTCAGTGGCCCATACCTGTAATCCCAGCAGTTTGGAGGCCAAGTGGGGGCGGATCATTTGAGGTCAGGAGTTCGAGACCAGCCTGGCCAACATGGTGAAACCTCATGTCTCTACTTAAAATACAAAACTTAAAAATACGAAACTTAGCAGGGCAAGGTTTGGGTGCCTGTAATCCCAGCTACACAGGAGGCTGTGGCAGGAGAATCCCATGAACCCGGGTAGTGGAGCTTACAGTTAGCTGAGGTAACGCCACTGCAATCCAGCCTATGTTAAACAATGAGACACCGTATAAAAAAAAAAAAAAAAAAGAATTAGTACCAACAATTATAACTCATAGCGTAGGCAGAAGAAAATGGAAGTGGATAGACTTCCGTTCAGAAGCTCCTGGGTTCGAACCCTGGACCCATCTATAAATATACAAGGAAGAAATGAATGAATGAGTGAGTGAATGGTGGACAAATAGGCCTTTCAGCCCATTCCAGAAGACTTTATCATATCCCTTCCCGGATGCCCAAGCCTTGTGTTGCACAAGGCCAGGGCCCCAGAGAGGCCTCGGGCTTCCAAAATGTTCCAGCCTTGTAGGGGAGATAGTACCCAGCAGAGACACTCCCACCACCATTACTGCTCACAGCAATAACATAAGCAATCACAGGGACACAGGGAAGGGAGCCAAGGGGGAGGGACAAGGATAGAGGAAGGATGCCAGAAGCAAAAGGAGAGAGAGGAAGTGGAGTGCAAGAATGGTAGACGGCACGTGGCCAGCTGCTGTTACACACCGGCCAGGGAGGAAGTTGGGCTGAACAAGCCAGATAATAAACAGCAGCGGGGGGCTGAGTCTCCTTCCCAGATCGTTCCCATTTCTGTCCTGCATTGCTTTGCATACTCTCGGAGACGGGGAGCTCACTCCTGAGGAAGGTGGTTCAATCTTTCCGGGGCATGGGCTACTGTCCTAAAGTTCCAAGCAAGGTGATTTGTCAGGCAGTAGTCCCTGTGGGTCAAAGGGCTGAAGGGGGTCAGGCACGGTGGTTCACACCTGTAATCCCAGGACTTTGGGAGGCCGAGGCAGGAGGATCACTTGAGGTCAGGAGTTCAAGACCAGCCAGGCCAACATGGTGAAACTCTGTCTCCACTAAAATACAAAAATTAGTTGGGGGTGGTGGTGCATGCCTGTAATCACAGCTACTCAAGAGGCTGAGGCAGGGGAATCGCCTGAACTCGGGAGGCAGAGGTTGCAGTGAGCTGAGATCACGCCATTGCTCTCCAGCCTGCGCGGCAGAATGAGACTCCATTTCAATAAAATAAAATAAAATAAAATGGCTAAAGGGGATCATCTGGGGAGAGAGAGGTACCCATGTGCACAACGCAGGCAGTCCCCTGCGCAGGCTGGATCTGGAGTCAGACCCACTTGGGTTCAAACCGGCTCTACCACTTACAGGCCTGGTGACTTCCTCCCTCCGAATCTGTTTCCTCTCCTTTCCTCTGAAAGTGACCACAGTTAACTGTGCCTACCTCATTGTTTTGTGCTTGTACGCAATGAGCTAATACAGTAACATGCCTGGCGCGCAGGAGGTGCAGAATAAGTGCCCGGGGTGCTCCGGTTGTATCCCAAAAACACACGTGCTTTCTTACCTCTAAAACTTTCCACGTGCCGTGACCTCTGCCTCACGTGCTCTTGCCCCACCACCCACATAAGGCAAACTCCTACACATCCCTCAAAGCTCTACCTACAAATAGATTTCTCTTCTCTGTTCAAGCCCTGACCTAGGGAACTGGGCGCATCCAGGGGCGCCGGGTTCTGACTGGGCCTACTGTCAAGTGATGTGAGTTCCTGGAGGGCAGGAATTCTGACTTACATGCAACAGACAGGCGATCAAAGCTTGTTCAATGAAAAAAAATGAATGAATGAATGGTCACTTGGGAGAGGCGGCTCCCAAACAGACACCCAGGAGTCCGCCAGCCCCTTTAGCGCCCGCATTCCCTGCTCTCCATGACCTCAAAGGGCCAGTAGGTGGTCGACAAAAAGGGGCGGGGGCGGGGTGGTTCCGGGCGGGGTCTTAAGTTCTTCCGGTGCGGCCCCTTTAAGAGGCGGGGCCAGCGGGGCGGGCGCTGAGAACGCCGGGGCGGTGCGAAGATGGCGGCTGTGGCTGGGCCCGGGGATGCCGCGGCCCCGAATTCGCTGCTCCTCGTGGTGGGCAGCGAGTTCGGGTGCCCGGGGCTGCTCACCTACGTCCTAGAAGAGCTCGAACGAGGTCGGGCTGGCCCGGGGGCGCGTGGGAGCCCGGGAGGCGGGCACGCTTCGCGTCTGGCCCCGGGGCCAGGGGGTGGGCGGCGGCGGCGGCGGCGGGGCCCAGGCTCTGGGGCGGGGATCGCGGGCCCGAGGCTGAGTCCCCTTCACCGTTAGGCGCATGACGAGGGCAAAGGCGGGGTGCCTGTGGGTACCCGCGGAGGAAGTGGCAACGGGGCCTGGGCTGGGCAGAGCTGCCCCGCCCCAACTCCGGGTGAAAATCGGGGAGGGGTCACGGGTCCCCGGCCTAGGCGTGGGGACCCGCGCAGTTGGGCCATTGCTCCGCTTCCCGCCTGACTGGCCCGCCCCGGGGGAGGGCCTGGGGACGCTTTGGATCTCCAGGTTTTAGCAGCTTAGAGATCTTTCGAATGGAGAAGCAGATATGGGGGAGGCTGGCCTGGAGCCCCGGGGCCCGCTTTCTGTTGCCGCACAAGGAGCTGCTAATTGGGGTGTGGGTGGGTGCGGCTTCCCCGGGGGATTTAGCACCTAGGGAGGTGAGTCATAGGTGCACCTGCCTGGTTCACCTGCAGCCACTTGGCACAGTGGGACTGGCACAGTGGGACTGGCGGGCGTGATGCGCCCGTGAGTGGAGATGGGTATTCGTCGCCCGTCCCTCGGAGAATCTGGACCTGCGTGTTTCATCGCTTTTAAAATGGAACAGGAACACGCACCTTGCTTCATGTGCTTGGGGAGTGTTTAATGAGCACCTGCTATGCGCCAGGCAGTGGGCACAGGGACATGGCGGGGATGATAGACAGGTTCAGCCCTGCCAGCACAGGTCTGGTGGGGGGGTGGATCCAAAGCAAATGAGGAGATAGAACAAGCTTCCAGCTGACATGGTGTCAGGAGGGATCAGAAGTCTGCAAGGGGCTGAGAGGACAGCCAGTCTTAGCACCTGAAGGTGGTGAGGGGGAAGGGCCCCTGGGCCAGTAGGAACAGGTGGGGGTGGCAGGGGGATGGGCTTCCAGGCAGAAAGAACAGCTGTTGCAAAGGCGGTGAGTGGAAACGGGCCTGGCAGGGCATAGGAGCAGCAAGGAGGTGGAGGTGGAGGAGGTGGAGGCTTGGTTGCTGAATCTTGTCTGTAAAATGATGAGGTGTGCTCTGGGTCCCCTGGCTCAGCCGCAGCGAGACCTGAAGGTGTTGGGTACTTCTGAGTCTCCAAGCTGTGAGTGAAGGGAGGAGGCTGGGGCGTTCCCTACCCATAAGGTGCTAGTTATTGAAATATTCTGGGGGCTGGGGGTCCGGCTGAACCCCTGCCTTGATGCCTCCCTACCACCAGGCATCCGGTCTTGGGATGTGGATCCTGGCATCTGCAACCTTGATGAACAGCTCAAGGTCTTTGTGTCTCGACACTCTGCCACCTTCTCCAGCATCGTGAAAGGTGAGTCTGGGGTGCCCCTGGCTGCTCCCCTACCTCTTGTTCATGGGGCAAGTGCCAGCTGTTTGCCAGGCATGAGGAGTGGGGTATAGCTGTAAATAACAACAGTAATAATATAGCTGAGACCTTTCAAACGCAAGCCCTGACCCAGGGATAATCCCCTCAGTCCTCAGTAACCCACAGGGCAGGAAATGGTGTTTTTGTCCCAGACTTACAGATGAGGAAACTGTGGCATGGAAGGAGGAAGATGTGGGGAGGTCTCCGAGGAGGGGGTTTTTTGATGAGAAACTGCTATGACTGGTGTGTCCAGTGGAAGCGAAGTGCCCCAGCCAAGACCCAGCAGTGGACAGAATATTAGAAGGGACTGAGTCTATGGCTCACGCTTGTGATCCCAGCACTTTGGGAGGCCGAGGCTGGCCGATCACTTGAGGTCAGGAGTTCAAGACCAGCCTGGCCAATGTGGAGGAACCTTGCCTCTCCTAAAAATACAAAAATTAACTGGGTGTGGTAGCAGGTACCTGTAATCCCAGCTATTCAGGAGGCTGAGGTGGGAGGATCACTTGAACCTGGGAGGCGGAGGTTGCAGCAAGCTGAGATCTCGACACTGCACTCCAGCCTGAGTGACAGAGTGGGACGAAATCTGTCTCAAAAAAAAAAAAAAAAAAATCTAGAAGGTAGAGGGGGCACTGAGCAGGCCCTGGGAGATGGAGTGTGGGCCCCTTGCAGGCAGGGACTGAATTTGGTTCACAGCCACAGAACTGGGTATACAGTAAGCACTCAGTAGGTAAGGAACTGAAAAGGAGTGAGATCAAGGAGGGCCCAGCTCAGCACGTGGCTCCCTTCTGGGGTGACCCAGGGTGAGCAGGGCAGCAGGCGGGCGGGCAGGGCTTGGGTATTGCCTGAGCCGCCCTGTGCTCCTACTGGTCTCGCGTCACCTCCCGGCTGCTGCTGGAGAGGAAGGAAGTGTCCGTTGTCTCATTGTCCCAGTGGGTCCTCATGGCTTCCTGACACTTCATGGGGCAGAAAGTGGGGCTGGAAATCCTGTCTGCTGTGTGTGACCTTTGTGGCCACTTCCCCTTTCTATGCCTTGATTTCCCCACCTGAACCGGGGCAATATCTGCGTGCTAAGGCTGGGTGGGGTGGCTCTCACCTGTAATCCCATCCCTTTGGGAGGTCAAGGTGGGAGGACTGTTTGAGGTCAGGAGTTCAAAACCAGCTGGGGCAACATGGTGTAACCCTGTTTCTATTGAAAATACAAAAATGAGCCGGGCCTGGTGGTGCACACCTGTAGTCCCAGCTACTCAGGAGGCTGAGAAGGGAGGATCGCTTGAACCCAGGAGCCAGAGGCTGCAGTGAGCTAAGATTGTGCCACTGCACTTCAGTCTGGGCAACAGAGCAAAATCCTGTCTCAAAAATAAAATAAAGCTAAACATGATAAGGGCTGACAGCACAGGAGAGTCTTTGCTTCTCCAGACTCCGCCATGCTCACAGCCCAGTCCTGGGCCTCAGGGCCTTTGCTGGTGCTGTACCCTGGTCCGGGTTGACCCTCACTGGCCCTCCTCTGGCTCTGGCTCTGGCTCCTTGCTGCCCCTCTCTCACAGTGCTGATGTTTAAAACACATCTGGGGCTGGGTGCGGTGGCTCACGCCTGTAATCCCAGCACTTTTGGAGGCCAAGCAGGTGGATCATGAGGTCAGGAGTTCAAGACCAGCCTGGCCAATATGGTGCAACCCTGTCTCTACTAAAAATACAAAAATTAGCTGGGCGTGGTGGTACGTGCCTGTAGTCCTAGCTACTTGGGAGGCTGAGGCAGGAGAGTCGCTTGAACACAGAAGGCAGAGATTGCAGTGAGTTGAGATCATGCCACTGCACTCCAGCCTGGGCGACAGAAGGAGACTCTGTCTCAAAAACAAAAGACAAAACACACACACACACACACACACACACACACACCTCCTCCCCCCCAGCCCTGGGGACAAAGGAGGGTCAGGATCCCAGAAACAACCCACTCCAGCCCCGCCCCTCATGCTGCCCCACCCCTAGCTGAGTTCAGAAACAACCCCACTCCAGCCCCGCCCCTTATGCTGCCCTGCCCCTAGCTCAGTCCTGCCTCAGGGCCTTTGCTCTGGATGTACCCTGGTCCAGATTTGCCCTCATTGGCCCTCTCCCAGCTCTGGCTCCGTGTCTAAAAAATAGATGTGGCCGGGCGCAGTGCGTCATGCCTATAATCACAGCACTTTGGGAGGCCAAAGCTGGAGGATCACCTGAGATCAGGAGTTCAAGACCAGCCTGACCAACATGGTGAAACCCTGTCTCTACTAAAAATTTAAAAAAATAGTGGGGCATGGTGGCGCGCGCCTATAATCCCAGCTACTCCGGAGGCTGAGGCAGGAGAATCACTTGAACCTGGGAGGTGGAGGTTGCAGTGAGCTGAGGTCATGCCGTTGTACTCCAGCCTGGGCAAGAGAGTGAGACTCTGTCTCAAAAAAGAAAAGAATGTGATGGTGGCATTACCCACAGGGGTGGCAGCTGCTAACCAGGCCCTGTGTGCTGCGTGGTCCTCTGGGTACTGCCCCTCTTGGGCTGGCCGGGGTGGTTCAGGTTTCTCTTTCTTGCCTGGTCCTGACCTGCAGCTCTGCCATGCGCCTGTTACTCTCCATATAATCCCTGGGTGGGTTCCCAGGGGTGTTCGTGTTCCCCGAGGGTCACACGGGGAGGAAGGATTTGACTCCAGGACGGCCTGATTGCCCCACAGGCCAGCGGAGCTTGCATCACCGTGGCGACACCCTGGAGACCCTGGTCCTCCTGAACCCATCAGACAAGTCCCTGTGTGATGAGGTAGGGAATGGCTGGCGTGCTGGAGGGGGCGGGCTGCTGGGACCGGTGCCGTCTCTGTCTTCATGTCTCGTGTCCTCGTCCTCATGCTGCCCCAGCTCCTCTCGAGACACCTGCACCCCACTTCCTCGCCCAGAAGCCTTCCCTGTGGCTCCAGCCTTTGCTTCTTCCCTCCTTGGGTGGGAGCAGAAAAGGCTGGAGTTTGGGAGGGAGGGGAGGGTAAGCACTCACAGCTCAGGGCCCAGGACAGCGTGGGGCTGGAGGTGGGAAGGCCAGAGCAACCTGTGTCCCGTGGGTTCCCTCCGGCTGGGCCTCAGCAGTTGTCTGAATTGAGTTACTAATGTTAACTGGCTTGTAGCTATCTTACTCTTCCACCAAATTATACATCAGGAAGATGAACTAGACAGAGGCCTGGGGCATCCCACTACAGACCTTCTTACAGATTGATTTCTTGGGTCAAAACTTTTCTCTTTTGTTCCCTTGAAGGGCTCTCAGTTTTTAGGAGACAGAGCCAGGCACAGATAGCAGCCCTGTGGCATCGGGGCTGGGCTGGAGGGAGAGGTGGACTTGAGAGAGCCCAGAAAGGGCAGGGAGTGCTTTCAGGAGGGACACCAGAGCTGGGCTTTGTAGGATGAATAGGAGTTTTTGCTAGGGGACGGGGCCCAGCAGGAGACCTGGAGACTGCCCTCTTAGCTAGCTGAACACTGGGCTGGCCATGGGATGCGGACAGAAGAGGGGTGGTTATGTATCGATTCGAGGCTACCCCAAAGAGGACTGCTGGATACGTCGCTGCACAGAACGGGACATTTAGTGCTCACCCCCTCCCTCAGCTCCGGAACCTTCTGTTGGACCCTGCTTCTCACAAGCTGCTGGTGTTGGCTGGGCCCTGCCTGGAGGAGACAGGGGAGCTGCTGCTACAGACAGGGGGCTTCTCGCCCCACCACTTCCTCCAGGTCCTGAAAGACAGAGAGGTAAGCCACCCCTTTGCCATCCCCCACTTCTTCCCTGCCTCTGAATCCTGGCTTGTCTGCATCAAACTGTGTGGCCCCAGCCTCCTCTGTAGGATAGCAGTGGTGACACATGCCTCCTGGCTGTCAGGGGTCAGTCCCATTGCCCATGAAAGGGTGTGAGCTGGGTCTGTAGATGAGCAGATGCCCCCGTGGCCTGATGTGGGATGAAGCCAAATGGGTTCTTTCTGGTGCCCGCAGTCTGTGTAGGACACACAGGCACAAATCTCCAGCAAACTACGTCTTCACATTGTAGTGGGGCACTTAACAGTGACGAGAAGCCGGGCGCTGGCTCAGGCCCGGAATCCCTGCACTCTGGGAGGCCGAGGCAGGCGGATCACGAGGCCAGGAGTTCAAGACCAGCCTGGCCAACATAGTGAAACCCTGTCTGTACTCAAAATACAAAAAGTTAGCCGGGTGTGGTGGCAGGTGCCTGTGATCTCAGCTACTCAGGAGGCTGAGGCAGGAGAATCGCTTGAACCCGGGAGGCGGAGGTTGCAGTGAGCCGAGATTGTGCCATTGCACTCCAGCCTGGGCAGCAAAGCGAGACTTCGCCTCAAAAAACAAAAAGGTTCAGAGGTGGGGCATGGAGGGTCTCCTTGGAGGGAGCTGTGCTCTGGGAGGAGAGAAAGGTAAGCTAAAGGCCGTGGGGCAGGGAGGCATTTGAAGTGGAGGGAGAGGCAGGAGGTGAGGCCAGACCATAGCACCTCGTGGGGCTGGGGAGGGTTGGGTTTTGGTGGGAGGGTCCTGAGGGGCAGGCCTGGGGTGAAGGATGAGGGTGTCCTCGCCCAGTTTTCCCACTGGGCAGGGTGTTGCCTGGCTCTGGGTGGCCCCTTACACTCCTCTCCATGCAGATCTGGGACATCCTGGCCACCACGCCCCCACCTGCCCAGCCGCCAGTACTCACCATTACCTGCCCAACCTTCGGCGACTGGGCCCAGCTGGCACCTGCTGTGCCTGACCTCCAGGGGGCGCTCCATCTGCGGCTGAACCCCCCGGCGCACCTGCCCAACTCTGAGGGCCTGTGTGAGTTCCTGGAGTACGTGGCGGAGTCTCTGGAGCCGCCGTCCCCCTTCGAGCTGCTGGAGCCCCCCACCGCCGGGGGTTTCCTCAGGCTGGGCCGGCCCTGCTGCTACATCTTCCCTGGAGGCCTCGGGGACGCCGCCTTCTTTGCCGTCAATGGTTTCACCGTGCTGGTCAACGGTGGCTCGAACCCCAAGTCCAGCTTCTGGAAGCTGGTACGGCACCTGGACCGCGTGGATGCCGTGCTGGTGACCCACCCGGGCGCCGACAGCCTCCCCGGCCTCAATAGCCTACTGCGGCGCAAACTGGCCGAGCGCTCCGAGGTGGCTGCTGGTGGGGGCTCCTGGGACGACAGGCTACGCAGGCTCATCTCCCCCAACCTGGGGGTGGTGTTCTTCAACGCCTGCGAGGCCGCATCGCGGCTGGCGCGCGGCGAGGACGAGGCAGAGCTGGCACTGAGCCTCCTGGCGCAGCTGGGCATCACGCCCCTGCCCCTGAGCCGCGGCCCCGTGCCGGCCAAGCCAACTGTGCTCTTTGAGAAGATGGGCGTGGGCCGGCTGGACATGTACGTGCTGCACCCGCCCTCCACTGGCGCCGAGCGCACGCTGGCCTCCGTGTGCGCCCTGCTGGTGTGGCACCCTGCGGGCCCCGGCGAGAAGGTAGTGCGCGTGCTGTTCCCCGGCTGCACCCCGCCCGCCTGCCTCCTGGACGGCCTCGTCCGCCTGCAGCACTTGAAGTTCCTGCGAGAGCCTGTGGTGACACCCCAGGACCTGGAGGGGCTGCGGCGAGCTGAGAGCAAAGAGAGCGTGGGCTCCCGGGACAGCTCGAAGAGAGAGAGCATGCCCGTCACCCACCCTAGACCTGGCCTAGAGCGCCTTGGGGTGGCCCGAAAGGAGCCGGCACGGACTGAAGCCCTGCGCAAGACTGAGAAAGAAACCAGGACCTCCCGGGAGGTGAAGAAGGAGCCCAAGCCCAGCGTGCCTCGGACCCAGTCTCGGGAGGTGCGCCGTACGACCTCTTCTGTGCCCAGCCTCAAGAAGACTGGTGCCCAGGCAGCACCCAAGCCCCGCAAAGCACCCAGCACAGCGCCCAGCACATCACACTCTGGCTTCCCGCCGGTGGCAAATGGACCCCGTAGCCCGCCCAGCCTCCAATGTGGAGAGGCCAGCCCCCCAAATGTGGCCGTTGGCTCCCCGGCCTCCCAGCTGGTGGCCACGCCCAGCCTGGAGCTGGGGCCCAGCCCGGCTGGGGAGGAGAAAGCACTGGAGCTGCCACTGGCCGCCAACTCGATCCCGAGGCCACGCACACCCTCCCCTGAGTCTCGCCGGAGCCCCACGGAGGGCAGCGGGCGGCTGTCGCTGAGCCCACTGCGGGGTGGGGAGACCGGGCCTGACGCCTCCCCCACGGTGACCACGCCCACGGTGACCACACCCTCACTGCCCGCAGAGGTGGGTTCCCCGCACTCCACGGAAGTGGACGAGTCCCTGTCTGTGTCCTTCGAGCAGGTGCTGCCGCCATCCGCCCCCACCAGTGAGGCTGGGCTGAGCCTTCCGCTGCGTGGCCCCCGGGCTCGGCGCTCAGCCTCCCCACACGACGTGGACCTGTGCTTGGTGTCACCCTGTGAGTTTGAGCATCGCAAGGCGGTGCCCATGGCGCCAGCACCTGCGTCCCCCGGCAGCTCCAACGACAGCAGCGCCCGGTCACAGGAGCGGGCAGGTGGGCTGGGGGCCGAGGAGACGCCACCCACATCAGTCAGCGAGTCCCTGCCCACCCTGTCTGACTCAGACCCTGTGCCCCTGGCTCCCGGTGCCGCAGACTCAGACGAGGACACAGAGGCCTTCGGAGTCCCTCGCCACGACCCTTTGCCTGATCCCCTCAAGGTCCCCCCACCACTGCCTGACCCATCCAGCATCTGCATGGTGGACCCGGAGATGCTGCCCCCCAAGACAGCGAGGCAGACGGAGAACGTGGGCCGCACCCGGAAGCCGCTGACGCGCCCCACCTCACGCGCTGCCACCCCCAAAGCCACTCCAGTGGCCGCTGCCAAAACCAAGGGGCTTGCTGGTGGGGACCGGGCCAGCCGGCCACTCAGTGCCCGGAGTGAGCCCAGTGAGAAGGGAGGCCGGGCACCCCTGTCCAGAAAGTCCTCAGCCCCTAAGACTGCCACTCGAGGCCCATCGGGTGAGTACTGGAGGTGGGGCCCTAGGTTGGGTTGGCAGCAGCTCAGGCTGGAGAGGGCATAGCTCATCCTCCTGTTCTTAATTGTTGTTTTTTTATTTTTAAAAGAGATGGTCTCACTGTCTCCCGGGCTGGAGTGCAGTGGGGTGCAATCACAGCTCACTGCAGCCCCAACCTCTGGGGCTCAAGCCACCCTCCCACCTCAGCCTCTCCAGTAGCTGGATCTACAGGCACAGCCACCGCGCCTACCTAATTTTCACATTTTTGGTATGATTTCAAATTCCTGGCCTCAAAACATCTGTCCACCTCACTCTCCCAAAGTACTGGGATTCCTGGCATAAGCCACGGTGCCCTGCCTGTCCTCTTGTTCTTTTTTTTTTTTTTTTGAGACAAGAGTTTTACTCTTGTCACCCCTGCTAGAGTGCAATGGCGCAATCTTGGCTCACTGCAACCTCCACCTCCCGGGTTTAAGAGATTCTTCTGCCTCAGCCTCCCAAGTAGCTGGGATTACAGGTGCCCACCACGCCCAGCTAATTTTTGTATTTTTAGTAGAGACAGGGTTTCACCATGTTGGCCAGGCAGGTCTCGAACTCCTGACCTCAGGCGATCCACCTGCCTTGGCCTCCCAAAGTGCTGGGATGACAGGTATGAGCCAGCTCATCCAGCCAAGCCCTCCTGTTGTTAACTGCTGTGTGACCTCAGCAGTGCCCACACCTCTGGGGCTCAGTGTCTCTTGAGAAATGCAAACTGACCTCAGTGCTGAAGCACTTGCCATTCTGAGGTGCCTGGACAGCGCCCTGGGTGGAGGCTCGGTGAGCATGTATGCTAGTTGTGGGTTTCTAGAAGCCACAGTAAGTAAAATGAAACAGTTGAAACTTTAAATAGTCCATTTTATGTAACTGATTGGTTAGGAGGACCTAGCCACGGTTGTACTCATAGCAGAGCAAAATCAGCGAAGAGAAAAGGCATGTAGGGTGAAGTCCAAAGGAAACAAGGCAGAAGCTTCCAGAATTCCTCTCCCAGTGCGACTGCATACCACAGGCTCCATTTTTCCAGCAGCAAGTTATAACAATGTGTCTCATGGAAGCTGATTAGAGGCTTAGCATGCCCAGGTTCTTATTGGGCCAGTTACATAGGCATCCTCTGCCTGGCACAGAGATTCAAGATACCCCCCCCCCAAAAAGGGGAGATCAGGTGTGTGGTCCAGTCCAAGCACAGGGAACCCCTCTCAGACAGGGAATGGTGGGACCCCTCCTCCTGAGATTTCCAGACACCAGCCAAAGGCTCACATTTTAAGCAGGCCTTGCAAAGGGGAGGGTCTCTGGCCTGCTGCTGTGCTTTTTTTCTTGTGGTTTTTTTTTTTTTTTTTCTGAGACAGGGTCTCATTCTGTCATCCAGGCTGGAGTGCAGTGGTGCAAACAGGGCTCACTGCAGCCTCCACCTCCCAAACAGCTGGAACCAAGTAACCCTCCCACTTCTTGAACAGCAGGGACCACAGACACACACCATCACGCCCAGCTAATTTTAAAATTTTGCATAGCACAAGGGTCTCACTGTGTGGCTCTGGCTGGTGTTGAACTCCTGAGTTCAAGCAATCCTTTGGCCTCGGCCTCCCAAAGTGCTGGGATTATAGGCATGAGCTGCCACGCCCGGGCTCAGTGTTTAATTTCGGATGAACTGCCAGACTCTTTTCCACAGCAGCTGCTTGCCACTAGGCAATCTAAAGGGTGTGAGGTGGGATCACATTGTAGTTTGTTTCCATTTCCCTAATGATTAGTGATGTTGAGAATCTTTTCATATGCTTATTGGACATTCATCTCCTTTGGAGAAATATTCGAGTCCTTTGCTCAATTTTCAATTTTATTTTTTAGAGACAGGGTCTTGCTCTGTCACCCATGCTGGAGTGTGGTGCAAACCGCTCACTATAGCCTCGACTTCCTGGGTTCAAGCAATCCTCCCACCTCAGCCTCCCAAGTGGCTGGGACTACAGGTGCATGCCATCATGCCTGGCTAATTTTTTAATTTTTGTAGATATGGAGTCTCACTATGTTGCCCAGGCTGATCTTGAACTCCCAGTTTCAAGCAATCCTCTCACCTTGGCCTCCCAAAGTGTTGAGATTACAGATGTGAGCCACCACGCCCAGTCCATTGATTAATTTTAACAGCATATGTGTGTAAATATATATATATATATATATATATATATATATATATTTTCTCTCTCTCTCTATTTTGACAGAATCTCTAGGTTTTCCACCTGTAAGGTAACATCATCTACAAACAGAGAGAACTTTACTTCTTATTTTCCAGTTTGGATACCTTTCATTTCTTTTCCTTGTCTAATTACTGTTGCTATAACTTTCACTACTATGTTGAATAGAAGTAATGAAAGTAGGCATCTGGCCAGGTGCGGTGGCGCACGTCTGTAATCCCAGCACTTTGGGAGTCCGACGCAGGTGGATCATGAGGTCAAGAGATTGAGACCATCCTGGCCAACATAGTGAAACCCTGTCTCTTCTAAAAATACACACAAAAAAAATTAGCTGAGCATGGTGGTATGCACCTGTAGTCCCAGCTACTCAGGAGGCTGAGGCAGAAGAATCGCTTGAACCTTGGAGGGGAAGGTTGCAGTGAGCTGAGATCGTACCACTGCACTCCAGCCAGGCAACAGAGCAAGACTCCGTCTCAAAAAAAAAAAAAAAGAAAGTAGGCATCCATGTCTTGTTTCTTCCTGATCTTAGAGGAAAAGCTTTTAGTCTTTCGCCATTGAATATGATGTTTACTGCAGGTTTTCATATGTGGCCTTTGTTATGTTGATAATATTCTTCCCTTCCTAGTTTATTGAGTGTTTTTACCATGAAAAGGGTATTGAATTTTGTTAAGTGTTGTAGTGTTGTTTCTCCATCAATTGAGATCATCAGGTGGTCTTCCCCCCTTTATTCTGTTACTGTGATGTGTTAATAATAACACCGATTTTTTTGTTTCATATGTTGAACCATCCTTGCATTCCAGGAATAACTGTGACTTAGGGGACTTAGGGTATATAATCCTTTTAATATGCTGCTGAATTAGGTTTGTTAATACTTTGTTGATTTTTTTACGTTATTGTGCATAAAGGCTGTTGAGCTGCCATTTTCTTGTAGAATTAAGTATCTGTGTCTGGCTTGGGTATCAAGACAATTCTGGCCTCATAAAATGAGTTAGGAAGTGTTCTTCCTCTTCAGTTCTTTGGAAAAGTTTGAGAAAGGCTGATGTTAGTTCTTCAAATGTTTGGTGGGGTTCCCCAGGGCTTTTCTTTGTTGGGAGGTTGTACATTCATTCTCCTTGCTAGCTACAGATGTATACTGATTTTCTTTTTCTTTGTGATTGTGTCTTGGTAGGCTCTGTGTTTCTAGGAATGTGTCCATCTCATTTGATGGTATGTATTTGTTGGCGGACAAACCTGACTACGCCAATACCCTCAAATGAAATGGGGGTTAGTACTCTTACCCCCTGAGCTGGGCAGCAGCTGTGATTGTAAGATTTAGGGTCTGGTAGGCTTCTTGTGCCCGAGGCCCAGCTGCTTCCTTTCAGTCCCCTTTGGCCTTAAGGTCAGGGTTTGGACCAGGCCCCCGGAGCTGCTGTTTCATCCCATCCAGCACCCCTGTGCTGCTCCCGGGCCCACCTCTCAAGGCCCTCTCCACCCACTCTGGCTCCCCATCACCCTGGGGGCAGGGATTCTGTCTTGCTCACAGCCACGTTTCAGGGCCTGGTGCCCAGGAGGTCCTGATAAACACCCCTTGAGCAAGTGAGCCAGACAGATGCTGCAGAAGTAGCAGAGTGGTCCAGGCACTGGCTGCTTTCAGGGCTCAGACTCTTAAACCCTCTTCCAGGGAGCATTTCCTGATTGCCACCCACCCCCGACCCTGGAGATATCTGTGTCCAGGGACTGGCTGGGGATGAGTCTGGCCCTTGTCACAGAGGGGTGGCCGGTGGTGTCTGCAGAGTGAATAAAGCGTTACTGGAGCCAAGGCATGGTGACAGGCACCTGTAGTCCCAGCTACTCAAAAGGCTGAGGCAGGAGGATCACTTGAGCCCAGAAGTTTCAGATGAGCCTAGGCAGCATAGTGAGACCCCATTTCTTAAAATAAGATTCACTGGAGTCATGAGAGCACCAGGGCTCCCCAGGAAACTGCGATCAGGCCTCCTGCTGAGGAGGGAGCTGCTCTGAGCGGTGCAGGTGGAACTGGGAGCCTTAGCGCCTCCCCAGCCCAGGAGCTCATCCGTGACTCCTCATCTCCCCGTCTGCAGGGTCAGCCAGCAGCCGGCCCAGGGCATCGGCCATCCCCCTCAAGACCCCGGTCTACCTGGATCTGGCCTACCTGCCCAGCGGAAGCAGCGCCCACCTGGTGGATGAGGAGTTCTTCCAGCGCGTGCGTGCACTCTGCTACGTCATCAGTGGCCAGGACCAGCGCAAGGAGGAGGGCATGCGGGCCGTCCTGGACGCACTGCTGGCCAGCAAGCAGCAGTGGGACCGTGACCTGCAGGTGCGTGTCACCCCGGGGACTCTGGCGGTAAGCGTAGTCAGCACAGGTAGGGAAAACCACCCTCGACTCTCAGAGACTAAGCTGCGTCCCCCAGGCCACACAGGGATGGGAGCGAACGTGGGAGTCTCACACGCTCAGCCTTTAGGGACCCCTTCAGACTCGGATTCTGTCACGCCACCGTCCTCACCGGCTGTGCTGGAAGCCTAGGGGGGACGCAGGGCCTCATGATGCCTCGTGGTTCTGTCCCTTCCCCAGACACCTTGTCACTCAGCCATTGTTTCCTTGTGAGACTTAGCCAGGGTGGCATAGGTGGGCCGTGTGGTGTCTGCGCGGCTGAGAACCCACCCCCATGACTGCCTGAAGCTAGCTGAGCGATTGAAAACAAGCATTGCAGGGCAGGGCACGTGTGGGTGGAGGGAGGACCATGTCACACCGCGGCCCCTGCCCTCTCGCAGCTGCTAGTCTGGCTTTCAAACGGCGTCCTTGTAGGGTGCACGGCCCAGGCAAAGGCCCAGAGGTAGGAGAGAGGTTCGCGTGTTCAGGGAGCAGCGGGGCCGAGTGCGTGGGGAAGGAGCTCGGGCCGAGGGAGGCCTTGCAGCGGAGGGCTTGTCTCCTGTGTGCTGAGAAGGTTCTTCGGGTGCTGGTTGGGAGGAGCGGGGTCCTCACAGGCTGACCACCCGTGGGAGCAAACAAGATCTGGGAAAGGCCTGGAGGGGCCTTGAATGCCGGGAAAGGAAGGCGACTTGGGCCCCAGGCCAGAAGGGCAGGGGGTACCCCTCTCATTGGTGTTCCACCCTCCCCCTCCCCACCCCGGCCTACAGGTGACCCTGATCCCCACCTTCGACTCGGCGGCCATGCACACGTGGTACGCAGAGACGCATGCGCGGCACCAGGCGCTGGGCATCACGGTCCTGGGCAGCAACAGCATGGTGTCCATGCAGGACGACGCCTTCCCCGCCTGCAAGGTGGAGTTCTAGCCGCCGCCCACACGCCCCGCCCCTGCCACACGCCCCGCCCCTGCCACACGCCCCGCCCCTGCCACACGCCCCGCCCCTGCCACACGCCCCGCCCCTAGACTCAGCCGTGTTAGAAATAAACCGCGATCGCACTTGCTGTGGCCTCTCTTCTTTCGGCGACAGGGGACTCGGCACCTACCTCCTGGACCTGTGGGCAGCGGTAGCTTCCATGGACTCCCCAGCGACCCTACGGTCAGGCCCGCTCCGGCCTCCGTGTCGCAGCTGGGAGAAACGCAGGCTTTGCAGGGCCCGGTTTGGGGAAGGATGTGCTTCTCAGAGTTAATGACCGCTGCCTGGTGGAGCTCTGATGGCGGCCTCCGTCCCGGCCCAGCAACCGTGAGGGGCCCAAGTGACAGAAGTGAAGTAGCTGCCTGACAACCTGTCACACAAACCATCAAACAAAAGCTCCCCTGCTGGCCCTAGAGGAAAGGAGGCTGGTTCCAGAAAGTCTCCCTCCGCAGGAAGGCCTCACAGAGGAATCTGAAACCAGAGACGGCAAAGCAGCCACTTCTGACCCTTGCACTCTGTCCCCTCTGCACAAACACAAGCACTTAGGTTTACTGTTAGAATCACTGTCTGTGCGGTGTTGAATGGCTGCCAGCCCCCAAAACACATTCAGCTGCTGACGCCTGTGAATGTGATGTTACTTTGAAAAAGGATCTTTGTAGATGTAATTTTGTTATTATTTTTGAGATGGAGTCTTGCTCTGTCGCCCAGGCTGGAGTGCAGTAATGTGATCTCAGCTCACTGCAACCTCCACCTCCCAGATTCAAGCGATTCTTGTGCCTCAGCCTCCCCAGTAGCTGGGATTATAGGTGCCCGCCACCACACCTGGCTAATTTTTGTATTTTTAGTAGAGAGCGGGTTTCACCGTGTTGGCTAGGCTGGTCTTGAACTCTCGACCTCAAGCGATCCACCCACCTCAGCCTCCCAAAGTGCTAAAAATATAGGCGTGAGCCATTGCACCCAGCCTTTGCAGATACAATTAAATGAAGGAGCTTGAGAGATCACCCTGGATTGTCCACATAGGCTCTGCATCCAGTGACATGGGTTCCTCTAAGAGACAGAGGGTGGCTGGGCACGGTGGCTCACGCCTGGAATCCCAGCACTTTGGGAGGCTGAGGCGGGTGAATTGCCTGAGCTCAGGAGTTTGAGACCAGCCTGGGCAACATGGTGAAACCCCGTCTCTACTGAAATACAAAAAAGAATTCGCCGGGTGTGGTGGCTTGTGCCTGTAGTCCCAGCTACTCGGGAGGCTGAGGCAGGAGAATTGCAAGAACCCAAGAGGTGGAGGTTGCAGTGAGCCAGGATTGCACCACTGCACTCTAGCCTGGGCGACAGAGCGAGGCTCTGTCTCAAAAAAAAAAAAAAAAAAAAACTTTGTGGAAAAGGTAACATATTAC
>CAUYLG010034179.1:0-35893 GCA_963573385.1 Cacajao melanocephalus
TAACATAACATATCTATCCACTCATGAAAATGTTTGGCTCATCTTTAATATTTAGATAAGAGATGATAGTCAACATCCACAAATTACTCTAAATGCTGGGGACCATAAGCATGGGGCAGGCCACGGTGAAGATCATTTTGAACGGGCAAGTCTTTCCATTTCCCTTACATCATACCAAGCAGACAAAGCCCAAATACAGGGCAGGACTTGGATGTACCATTCCAGTTCTTCTTTTCAAAGAAAACTTGAACAGGGACCCTGGGACACCCCCAGCGATGGTGGGACTCTGTTTTGTAATCCAAAGAAGCACAATCTAAATGAGTCCAGGTTGGAGCAGGTAAGGAGAAAAGGAGATGTACTCTTGAAATCAGCCAATCTTGTAGCCTGGAGCAGGCATTTGTCGTTAGCTGAATCACACTGCCTTGGGATTAGCCAGCTCTGCTTTCTGTTTCAACAGTAAAAAGTCTTGCAAAACTGCTGGCATGTGAGACAGAGGTATCCAGAAAATTTTGGCATCTTTTCCAGCAGCATAATGAGTCTTAGGGAAAAGACTTGTTAGAGCGTGGTCCATGCACTCTACCACCAGAGAGAGGTCCATGTTCACAAAGGATGTATTGCCCTTCAGTTTGTCTAGACCTAAAAGGAGACAAAAGCACATTTATTCTTTGGAAGAAGGAGAAAGCAGAGCGGAAGTCTAGGGTGCAAAGGGTAGGATGTATACAAGGGTATTTATTCTGAATTGTCCGTTACAATTGAGGCTCATTGTGAGGATTTACTATCTATTCCTCAGAAAAGGATACTGCAGTGCTTTCTTTAGACCAGCGGCTTTCAAGATTGGGTGGGCAGTAAAATCTACTAGAGAGCTCATTAAAACCCAGATTTCTGGGATCCACCTCCAGAGTTTCTGACTGAGGTATGAGCTGGGGCCCAGGAACGTGCATTTCTAACAAATTTCCAGATGATGCTGATGCTGCTGGTCCAGGGATCAAACTTTGAGAGCCAGTACTTTAAAGCAATGAAGAAATGATACTTCATAAAGCCCAAGAGGCCCCTAAACCTAGAAAGTTGTATGTTTGATTTCTAATTTCTTTTAGGGGATTATGTATCTATAGAAATTGTGGGTTGCACATGTGCATGTATGTGCATACAATATGTGGATGTGAGTGTACAGTTGTATACCACAGGCCTTTATGATTCTGTAAATAAAGAGAGAATCATTCCCAAATGTACTGACTCAGGAAGCTAAAAGGATCCCAGTTCTCATGCAATGAAATGTTTGAATAATGAGTGGAGGTACCTTTAGAGAGGCAGGTATTTTACAAGGGATTGGTGGTGGTTTAGAATCCCAGTCTTTTCAACGCATGGTATTGGGAAAACAGTATATCCACATGCAGAAGAATGAAACTGAATCTTACACCATATAAAAAAATTAACTCAGAATGGATTGAAGACTTAAACATAAGATCTAAAATTATAAAACTACTAAAAGAGGCCTGGCATGGTGGCTCGTGCCTGTCATTACAGCAGTTTGGGAGGCTGAGGTAGGAAGTTCACTTGAGCCCAGGGAGTTCAAGACCATCCTGGGCATCATACTGAGACCTCAACTCTATTTATATACTAAAAAAAAAAGCTACTGGAAGAAAACATAAAGGAAATACTTCTTGACATTGGACTGGGCAAGGATTTCTTTGGATATGACCCCCAAAGCACAAAACTAAACAAAAGCAAAATGAGATAAGTGGGATTGTATCATACTGAGAAACTTCTCCACAGCAAAGGAAACAGTTAAAAGAGTGAAGAGACAACATATAGAATGGGAAAAAATATTTGTAAACTTTACATCTTATGCACAGGTAATATCTAAAATATATAAGAAACAAACAACAGCAAGAAAAGAAATAAGCTGATTAAAAAATGGGTAGAGAATCTGGATAGACTTTTCTCAAAAGAAGATACAAATGGCCAAGAGGTTTATGAAAAAAATGTTTGTCATCACTAATCATCAGGGAAATGCAAATTAAAACCACAATGAGATATCACTTCACATTTGTCAGAATGTCTATTGTCAAAAGACAAAAGATAGCAAGTGTTGACAAGGGTGTGGAGAAAAAAACTCTGTATACTGTTGGTGGGAATGTAAATTAGTACAGCCATTATGGAATATGGCATAGAGATTCTCAAAATTACCATAGGATTCTCATTTACTTTTAAAACATACCTGAGTTGTGTCTTCTCAAGGGAAAGTTTATGATGTTAGATCTTTCTTTCAACTTCAGGCCCAGTGGCCACAAGTTGTTCAAAGAACCTAATAAGTCTTAGTGGCTCTTTTAAACTCTTACTGTCCCAGCTCAGGAAATTAAGAAAAGATGACCTTAAATTTGTGATCTACTTTGGGACTGTACCTTTGACCAATCTCCAAATCCTGACTTGGAAACTCTAATGGGAACAACCAGTGTAAAACTGGGCTCAATGCCTTTGGCATTTCTGAGGCAGAACACATGAACCAGGAACGAAGCCAAAAATAACTGGAGATGGATGTCAGAAATATATTCAAAGGCATTTAAAAAGTATTGGTGTCAATATCAAACAGAAAACTCTTTTCAATGAGGGGTTTTGTTTCTGAAATATTAAGTTCAGTCTTAGACAGAACCTACATAAACCCTTCAGAGTCAGGAACTATAAAGTAGAGCATTTGATGGCAGTGGTTCTAAACCTATAGTGACATGTCAGCACTAAGACATTTGTCAGACCAGACATTTCAGGTGATATATAGATAATGTATGGACCTCTGTGTGTGTGTGTGTGTGTGTTTGGGGTAGTGGTGGTCAGAGGAGTCAGTCATTTTTAAAACCTCTCCAGGTAGGTCTGACTTGGCTTTTGGCTTTGCCCTGAAAACTCCTGACTGAACCTTGCCATAGTTGACTGTCTTATCAAGTCCACTGATCAAGAGGCATGAGCACAGTTTGGAGGGATAAAACTGCACATAGTTAGACGGAACCTTGCTCAACTCAAAGCAGAAGCTCTGTAAGTATTTGAGGAATATCAAGTAAACTTTAACTGAGCCAGGAAGTTTGTGGTGGAAGAGAAGCCTGATAACAAGAGTCTGACTGAAGCCTTAATGCCTTGTTCATATTATAGCACCATGGCCAAGCAGAAATGGCAGGGTCAGGTTGCCTGGGTCCAAATCTAGCTCTTCTACCCACTGGTGGTACAATTTTGGTAAGTTACTTTTCTATGCCTCTATTTCTATAAAATGAAGATGATAATAGAGTTTATTTAGGGACTTTATTTTATTTATTTATTTATTTTTTTGAGATGGAGTCTTGCTCTGTCGCCAGGCTGGAGTGCCGTGGCCCAATCTCGGCTCACTGCAACCTTCGCCTCCTGGGTTCAAGCGATTCTTCCGCCTCAGCCTCCAGAGTAGCTGGGACTGCAGGCACATGCCACCATGCCCGGCTATTTTTTGTATTTTTAGTAGAGACGGGGTTTCACCATGTTGGCCAGGATGGTCTCGATCTCTTGACTTCGTGATCCGCCCACCTCGGCCTCCCAAAGTACTGGGATTACAGGCTTGAGCCACTGCACCCGGCCTATTTAGGAACTTTAAATGAGCATCCATGTAACGCACTTAGAATGGTGACAAGTACTTAGTAAATATTTACTATTTGTTAGCCATCATTGTGTCTTTATTATTATTCTCCCATCTTTGACTCAATCTCTTGACTTACATTACCTTTCTTTCCATCTCCTCCTCCATGTGTTCCTGCTCCAGAGAGTTTCCACCCAAATAATTCTTTCCTGTCCTTTAGGTCTTATTCAAGCCTGACCTGCCCCATTAAGGCTTCTAAACCAGCAATGCTCTTTTCCTGGTCTGAATTCCCTGGGCAATTAGAAGCCACAGCATCTAGCATCACTTCTAGGCTGTTAGATTACACCAAGAAGTAAAGGATCAGTTTTATTGTGTGCTGCATTGCTTCATTGTTTTACATTCTCGCTTGGTTACTTCTTGTTGTGAACGAGATTGTAAACTAGTTAAGGGTCAGAGGCTGAACCTTCTCTATCTTTGGTAACCACCATGAACACAATGCCAAGTGGACAGCTGGTGAGGAGGTATGGCAGAGGTGAAGACGTGGGCTCGAGTTGCCTGGCTGGGCTCAGGTCCAGGCATGACTAGGAGGTGTTTTGTTATCTTGGGCAGGACGTCTCACTTTTCCAAGCCTCTGCTCATTATTCTAATAGTTCTTGAGGAGTAAATGATATAATTCATAAGGTACTTAGTAGATAACTTGGCAGTTTGTAATTTCTCAGTAAATGTTTATAAACAGAAGCAAGAGATGACACTGAAATTACTAGGAGATCCCTGATCCATAGTTAAGATCCTTATTGGGGTATTACTCTGAGAACCTTGTTATTTCATCTATATTTGAATCTCCTTGATGCTGTGCAGGACAAAACATTCCAGAGGACTCTGGCACCTCCCAGAAACTCACTTTTTTCAATGTAACCTTCTCCATATTGTCGTTTGATGTCTGGAGACAGCTGCTCCCAAATAGCGAGTTTTTTTTCAAGTGTCTTTACTGGATCTGCCAAGTTTGTTTTGAATAATCCTGGTTCAATGCATGAGACGTGCACACCAAAAGCTTTCATGTCCCGTCTGTGAAAATAACCCATTGAAGATGTTTAATCCAGGTTTGTTTAGAAAATACTTGCTATTTGGGTGACAATTTTTTCGTGAATTTTTTCATGGAATCACAGATTTGGGTGCATTGGACAGAAGTATCTTATTCTCCCTCTCATTTTGCAAGTGAGGAAACAGGTTGAGAGTGGTGAAGTGAGGGCTAGTTAACAGCAGGACAGGAAAGGGATCTGGGTGGAACCACCCCCAGTCCACTGTTGTTTTTCCTGGAGTGTTCTTCATGCTCTCATCATTAACTTAGTGAGCATTCAGGTTAAGGACAGGTTTCTTATCAGTACTTAAACCACCTTATGGTGAAATGAACTAATGCTAGCCTGGATGGACAAGTTCACCTCCATTCTAGGAACATAAGGAGATTGCAGCACAAATGAGGATGTGCTGAAAGACACAATAATCCCTTACATGACTAACCTGCTCCCTATGCTGTTGAGCAAGCTTTTTTTTTTTTTTTTTTTTTTTTTTTTAATCATGCTGCTGCAGAAAACCAAAAGCCTACTCATTCCCTAGGCATCAACATTTTACAGGAATCATGGTGCCCCTTTATTTAAAGCAAACCAATATGCAGATGCTCCTTGACTTCAGATGGGGTCATATCTTGATATACTCATTGTAAGTTGAAAATACCCTAAGTAAAAAATGCATTTAATATCCCTAACCTGCTGAACATCATGGCTTAGCCTACCCTACGTTCAACGTGCTCACTTATATTGGCCCACAGTGGGGCAAAATCATCTGGCCACACGGGCTCCAGCAGGATAGCAGTTCTTTACCTTGTGATTGGATGGCTGACTGGGAGCTGGGGTTCCCTGCCACTGCACAACATTGCAAGAGAGTATTATACGGCATATTGCTGCCGGTAAGAGACA
This sequence comes from Cacajao melanocephalus, assembly GCA_963573385.1. Taxonomy (NCBI): domain Eukaryota; kingdom Metazoa; phylum Chordata; class Mammalia; order Primates; family Pitheciidae; genus Cacajao; species Cacajao melanocephalus. Next base: position 5,563 of record CAUYLG010034179.1, read on the forward strand.
AAATTTTAAATTCTAAGAAAATTTTATAATGCATGCATCTCACTTTCACACCATTATAAAGTTAAAAAGTCATGTTTAACATTGGAAGTCAGGGACCACCTGTATAAAAAACTAGTATATAAACAATCATTTCCTAAATTTGATTTATATTTCTACCAGGAGTATATAATAAAAGGAAGTATTTATTCATTTTATAGAACTCTTCATAGGATTTTTAAAAAGCTCTATTAGTGAACTTAAAATGTAATTTATTTTCTCTTAGGTTCTGCTTTCTAGCAACGTTACTATTGTAAAGTTTGAAATATATTTTACTAAAAATGCAAGTTAGCTTGACTTTGAAAGATTCTGAAAGGTATATGACTTGTACTAAAATTAAAAAAGATTATTTCCGCCAGGTGTGGTGGCTCACGCCTGTAATCCCAGCACTTTGGGAGGCTGAGGCGGGCCTCAGCACTTTGGACCAGCCTGACCAATATGGTGAAACCCCGTCTTTAAAAAAAATAAATAAATAAAAATAAATTTAGAAAAAGATTATTTCCCAACTTATGTTTTATTCACCTTTTGTCTGATTTCCTTTAGATGGTGGAAGTAGCAGTGCCAAGAAGCTTCAGGAAGACTTTTCTCCCCACTCACTCATGAAGATAACGTACTAGGAACAAGTGGCTTAAGCTCTCTGACTCAGCTTACCAGGTGAGTAAAAACCATATGAAATCAGCATGCATGCTGGGAAAATGCAGCTTTAAGGAGCCCAATCCTCTCTCAGATGGACTGCTGACCCTGAACCCCCTACATACTGAAATTGTGGAGTTGCCACTAGATTGTGGCCTACCTACATAACACCATTTAAAATACTAGTCCCATGATTCATTTAAGAAAAAAACTCTTAATTGATTGCTTTTAGGTATGGCATAGCTGGACGGCAAAGCTCACAAATCCTTCAGCTGAGATCTTTTTTAAAAGTGAGTAAATCTCTAAGAACATGTACTAAAATTTTATTACGCTATTGCTGCTTGTAGAGTGGAACCAAAGGTCAATGAAAGAGACTAATGACTAAAGGTCAGTGAAAGAGACTTCATGACCTTGCTACTCAAAGTGTGACCCCTGAACCATGCGTAGAACCTGGATCTTGTTAGAAATGCAGAGTCTCAGGCCCCTATTCAGATCCACTTAATCAAAATCTGCATTTTAAAAAGATCCCCAGGTGATTCAAATGCACATTAATTTTTTGGAAGAATTATTCCCATATTATTGTGTTTATTTCCTAGGAGAATCAAACTTGGCAACCTGATCAAATGGCAAAATGGGGTTGCTCTATCTTTATTAATTTCAGTGGAATAATTTTAACCTTTTATTAGTAAACTAAACCTAGGTTCATGGTATAGATCCTAAACTCTAACCTATGCCTTTAACAAATAATAGTCTAATAAATAAATGGATGAATTAAAGGAAAGACTATACATACCTAACTTTGTCTTCTCACTTGGCTATTGTAGCACCACTCAACTGATATCTTCCATTTGCTTCTCTAGTCCTTTCCTCCACCCTCTGTCGGCACATATCCTGGGAGGCTTACCTGCACTAACTATACTCTGGCTTCTGTCAAGTTCAGTCTATTGAAAGTGCCAGTGAGAGATCAGAAAAGAGATGAGGAGGTCAGATTAGATATCCTCCTGTGGTGTCAACACTGGTTATTTGATCTCATAACTGAGGACAACAGCCTCTGTGTCTCCAGGTTCTGGAAACTGCCCTATCTCTTTGTCCCTTTAGTCCTCTGGAGAGAAATGCCCCTACTGTCATTAGCCCCTAGATACTATCCTTTGGGATTTTGGTAGATACCTTGAGCATGTTTATAAAGAGTCTTTTAAGCAAACTCTGTGCCTTTTACCCAGTTTTAATGTGCCACCATTTCCTGCCAGAATCTTGACTGAAAAAATACTTGTACTTTAGGGGATTTGAACTGGTAGTGATAAGTTCTGGTTCTAGGTAAGATGGATTAAGCACCCTTCCCCCAGTCTCTTCCGTGGAATGAAGCTATAAAGCTTGGACAGCATCCATGGAGAAGCTATTTAAGAACTGGCAGTTTTCTACTGAAGGTTTAAATAGGTTGGTACTGTTGTGTCTGCAACTGACGGTAAACCAACAGAGAAGCCTGTTCCGATCTAGCCTCTTTATATGAGTCCCTAACTATTTGACAAACTGATCAGTTGAATATAAGTTTGCTGCCACTCTAAGCATCATGTATTAAGGCAAAAAGTAAAAAGGAGTTACACTTGGGTTCAAATCTCGGTTCTACCACTTACCAGCTGGGTGACCTCGTGAAAGTTAATTAATCTCTTTTAGTTTTAGTGGCATTATCTATACATTGGAAGTAACTTAGAGTAGAGTAGGATGGCCAAATAGAAGCCTTTACTGATCATCCTTCCCACAGAAACACCAAATTTAAAAAACCCACAAAAAAACTTCATAAAACCAAAACTCAGATGAGTGATCACAGTATCTAACTTTAACTTCGTATCACTGAGAGAGGCCCTGAAGAGGGTGAGAGAGATAGTCATGAATTGTTGATGTTACTCCTCCTTCATAGACCAGCAGTGACCGTCTATGTGTGACATGGAGACAGAATCTGTGTAGTTGGGGTGGGAGGGAAAGCACAGTGATTGTGGGACTTTGCATTGGAACTCAGTGCTTCCCTGTCACAGTGGAAAGCAACACCAGGCAGAACTCAGTCAGCACCCATGGAGGGAGCATTCACACCAGCCCTAGCTGGAGGAGGAATTGCCCATTTTCAGCACTTGGAACCTGAGTGCCAGCAAGCCTCACCACTGTGGGCTCATATGTTCTGGGGTTCTAAATAAACTTGAAAAGCAGTCTAGATCACAAGGGCTGCAATTCCTGGGGAAGTCCTGGTGCTGTGCTGGCCTCAGAGAAAGTGGACTTGGGGGGCAAGCAACCTAGTAAGATGCCAGCTTGGGCAGCCAAGGGAGTGCTTGTGCCACCCCTCCCCAAACCCCAGACAGCACAGTGCACAGCTCTGGGAGAGACTTCTTCCGTCTGCTTGAGGAGAGGTGAGGGGAGAATATAGAGGACTTTGTCTTGGGACTCAGATACTAGCTTAGCCACAGTAGGATAGGGCACCAGGTAGAGTCCTGAGGCCCCTATTCCAGACCCCGGACAACGTTTCTAGACTAGTCCTAGGCCAGAAGGAAACCCACTGCCTTGAAGGGAAGAAACTAGTCCTAGAAAAATTCATTACCTGTTGGCTAAAGAGCCCTTGGGCCCTGAAAAATCAGGAGCAATACCCAAGGTACTCACCATGCGCCTTGGGTGAGACTCAGAGACATGCTGGCTTCAGGTGCGACCCAAGACATTCCCAGCTGTGGTGGCTATAGGGGGAAACTCCTTGTGCTTCAGAAAAGGAGAGGGAAGAGTAAAGGAGACGTTGTCTTGCAGCTTAGGTGCCAGAGCTTGGTTTGGACACAATGGGGTAGATCACCAAGTGGGCACTTAGGGTCTCCAGTTCCAGGTCTTGGCTCTTAGATGGCATCTCTGGACCTATCCTGGGCCAGAGGGGAGCCAAGTTCCCTGCAATGAGTCTCAAGCCTAACAGCATTCACCACAATCTGACTGAAGAGGCCTTGGGCTTTGAGTAAACATTGGTGGTAGCCAGGCAGTACTTGCCACAGGTCTGAGGTGGTGGTGGCCATGGTGAGAGACTCCTATGCTGTGAAAAGGGGAGGGAAGGACTTTGTATTGTAGTTTGGATGCTGGCTCAACCACAGTAGAATACAGCACCAGGCAGATTCCTAAGGTTTCTGACTCCAGGCCCTGGCTTCCAGTTGGCATCTGTGGGCACCCCACCCAGGAGTAGGGGGAACTTGTCACCCTAAAGGGAAGAACACAAGCCTCATTTCACCACCTGCTAATTGTAGAGCCTCAGGGCTTTGAGCGAACATAGGCAGTAGCCAGGTGATGTTACAGAGGGCCTTGGGTCTGAGCCAGCACAGTCCCAATGATGGCGGTCAGGGGCACTTGTGTCACTCTTCCACCAGCTTTAGGCAGCTTAGTATATGGACAGAAACTCTACTTGTTTGGGAGAAAGTAAGGGAAGAGAACAAGAGTCTCTGCCTGGTAAACCAGATAATTCTTCCAGATCTTATCCAAGACTACCAAGGTGGTTACCTCTGTGAGCCTACAAGAAACACAGTCTTACTGGGCTTGGGGTGCCCCCTAATGAAGATATATGGCTGCAGGAACCAAAAAGTTAAATCACAACACCCAAATTCCTTCAAATACCTGGAAAGCCCTCCCTAGAAGGATGGGTACAAACAAGCCCAGACTAACTCTTCAATGCACAGACATGAAAAAAATATCTACAAGCATCAAGACCACCCAGAAAAACATGACCTCACTAAATGAACTAAATAGACACAAGAGACCAATCCTGGAGAGACAGAGACATGAGATCTTTCAGACCGAGAATTAAAAATAGCTGTTTTGAGGAAACTCAATGAAATTCAAGATAACACAAAGAAGGAATTCAGAATCCTAACAGATAAATTTGACAAGTAGACTAAAATAATTAAAGAGAATCAGCAGAAATCCTCGAGTTGAAAAATGCAATTCACATACTAAAGAATGTGTCAGCCCCTTACCAGCAGAACTGATGAAGCAAAAGAAAAAAATCAGTAAGCTTGAAGACAGGCTATTTGAAAATACACAGTCAGAGGAGACAAAATTAAAAAAATAAAAAAGAATGAGGCATAACTACAGAATATAAAAAATAGCCTCAAAAGGGAAAATCTAAGAGTTATTGGCTTTATAGAGGAGGTAGAGAGAGAGAGATGGGGTAGAAAGTTTATTCAACAGAGAACTTTCCAAACCTAGAGGAAGACACCAATATTCAAGTACAAGAAAGTTATAAAACACTAAGCAGAATTAACCCAAAGAAGACTGCCTCAAGGCATTTATTAATCAAGCTCCCAAAGGTCAAGGATAAAGAAAAGATCTTAAAAGCAGCAAGATTTGTTTTGGAGATTCCTCAAAAACAAATAACATTTAATGGAGCTCCAACCCAAACTGGAAAGGAAGAAGTCAAATTATCTTTGTTTGCAGATGATATGATCTTATATTTGGAAAAACCTAAAGACTCCACACACACAAAAAACCATTAGAACAAATAAATTCAGTTAAGTTGCAGGATACAAAACCAACATAGAAAAATCAATAGCATTTCTTATGCCAACAGCAAACAATCCCAGAATAGAAATCAAGAAAGTAATTCCATTTGTAGTAGCTAAAAATAAAATACAATGCCTAGGAATTAACTTAACAGAGGAATGAGAGATCTCTGCAATAGAAACAATAAAACATTGATAAAAGAAATTGAAGAGGATGCAAAAATATGGAAAGATATTCCATGTTCATGGATTGGAAGAATCAGTATTATTAAAATGTTCATAATATCTAAAGCAGTCTACAGATTCAATGCAATTTCTATCAAAATACCAATGACATTCTTTACAGAAATAGAAAAAGCAATCCTAAAATTTATATAGAAACACAAAAGACCTAGAGTGGCAAAAGCCACCCTGAGCAAAAACAACAAACTGGCAGAATCACATTACATGACTTAAAATTTTCTATAAAGCTATAGTAAACAAAACAGCATGGCACTGGCATAAAAATGGACACATAGACAATGGAACAGAACAGAGAACCCAGAAACAAATCCATACATTTACAGTGATTTCATTTTTGACAAAGGTGTCAAGAACATACATTGGGGAAAGAACAGTCTTTTCAATAAATGGTGCTGGGAAAACTGAGTGACCACATGCATAAGAATGAAACCAGACCCTATCTCTTACCATATACAAAAATCACATAAAATGGGTTAAAAATTTCAATCTAAGACCTGAAACTGTGAAACTACTACAAGAAAACATTGGAGAAACTCTCCAAGACAATTGGCTGGGTCAAGATTTCTTGAGTAATAGGCCACAGGCACAGGCAACTAAAGCAAAAATGGACAAATGGGATCACATCAATTTTAAAAGCTGCTGCACAGCAAAGGAAACAATAAAAAAGTGAAAAGACAACCCACAGAATGGGAGAAAATATTTGAAAGCTACCTATATGACGAGGGATTAAAAATCAGAATGTATAAGGAACTCAGATAACTCTATGGGGAAAGGTCTAATAATCCAATTTAAAAATGGGCAAAAGATCTGAGTAGATACTTCTGAAAAGAAAATATACAAGTGGAACATAAGTATATGAAAGGTGCTCAACATCATTGATCATCAGAAAAATGGAAATGAAAAGTACAATGAAATATTATCTCACCCCAGTTAAAATGGCATATATACAAAAGACAGGCACTAACAAATGCTGGCGATGATGTGAGAAAAGGGAACCCTCATACGCTGTTTGTAGGAACGCAAATTAGTATAACCACTATGGAAAACAGTTTGGAGGTTCCTCAAAAAACTAAAAATTGAGCTACCATATGATCCAGCAATTCCACTGCTGGGTATATACTCCAAAGAAGGGAAATAAATATATCAAAGAGATATATGCACTATCATGTTTGTTGTAGCACTGTTCACAATAGCTAAAATTTGGAAGCAACCTAAGTGTCCATCAACAGACAAATGGATAAAGAAAATGTGGTGCATATATGCAATGGAGTACTACTCTGCCATAAAAACAATGAGATCCTGTCATTTGCAACAACATGGATGGAACTGGAGGTCATTATGTTAAGTAAAATAAGCCAGGTACAGAAAAACAAAGTTCACATGTTCTCACCTATTTGTGAGAGCTAAAAATGAAAACAAACTCTTAAAAATGGATTTTTTTAGAGAAAAAAATGGAGACAGAAAGTAGAGAGATGGTTACTAGAGGCTTGAGAGGGTAGTGGGGGTGACAGGGAATGGTTAATATGTACAGAAATACAGAAATACAGCTAGATAGAATGAATAAGATCTAGTATTTGATAGCACAACAGCATGACTACAGTCAATAACAATTTATTGTACATTTAAAAATAACTAAAAGAGTATAATTGGATTGTAACACAAAGAAAGGATACATGCTTGGGATGATGGATACTCCATTTACTTTGATGTGATTACTATGCATTGAATGCTTGTATCAAAATATCTCCTATAACCATATATGTATATACACACACACACGCACACACACTATGTACTCACAAAAATTAGAGATAAATAAATATGGTAGACTTTTTAAAAGGTACTAAATAGGATGTCTTGTACATAATAAGTATTCAGTAAATGTTTGCAGCTATTATTTCCTAATATGTCAATTAATCCGATTTACCTTAGGCTGTCATTGAAACCTTCCACTGCATATTTGGATGGAGTGTAGCCCCCTCCAACTATTGCAAGGCGACCTCCAACACTGGAGACATTAATAACTCTCCCCTGAGCTTTCTTGACCAAGGGAAGCATATTTAGTGTCACATTGATGAGTCCAAACAGGTTCACTTCAACAGGCTCTCTGTAGTCTTCTAGTGTCAGCCAGTCAGTGGGAGCCAGCACACCGGGAACACCAGCATTATTGATCAGACCCCAGAGACCTAGAACAGAGAGGAAGGAAAAGAGGTGTGGTAAGATAGTACTTACTTGCCACCTTTGATGAAAATACAGCCCCTGCTTTGCACAACGGTGCCATTTCCTCCTTGAAGTCATTTTCCTACTCTGAAATACTTTGCAGTTTTGGGAAGTGATAGCAGAGAGGGTGGGAGGCTAAACTGAAATAGTTGAAGTTCTCACTGTTATTCTGTTTCTGGTTCTGAATGTCAAATACTGAAACTCTGTGAGTGAGTCTTTCTGCTTTTTAATCTCAGATGTAGAGTAAATTGATCTATTTTTCCTGCTTTGCTAGATGGTAGGGCCAGAGAATATTTCTATAATGTTCTATATGGACAAAGAGTGATATCAATCTACTTCACACTTATTTTTGGTTAAGAATTCAGTCATTTGCTTGGGTTGTTTAAAATGGGAAATGGTATTATTAAAGGTGTTGAAATTCAAGTGTCAAAAATCGAAGTCTTGTCAAATCATTGCTTTTGAACTTCAGAGTCTCAGCTATATGATCAGGATGTACTAGAAAAAATACCAGAAACATTTGTTTTTTCCTTTGTGGATCCCAACATCTTATTCATGAGAATATTTCAAACTTCATTCAAAGCCAATAAAAACTATTCTAGTTCAGAATGCAGCCACCGTAGCAGAATCTCTTGCAGAATAAACATTTAATGGCTCGCAACTCTACCTTAATTACTTGAGACACGCAGACTCAAATTATCAGGCCATTTTCAACCTTGCTCATTGAAAATATGTGCACTCTAGAATCATTTTGTAGTGAGAAGTGGGTCCCAGGTATCCAGATAGCAATTTGCGAATTGCCCCCATATTCTCCTGTAAATTTTAGCCAGCATTCCTTTGCTGAATGTGGGGTGGGGGGTGGGGGCAGGGAATAGCACTTCACAGAAGACCATGAAAAGTTAATACTTTCATCTCAGCTCTAAATTCACCAGAGACTTAGGCCCAAGGGTCTTCTGGGCTGTGTTTCTCATGCACACAGACAGCCTGTACTTGGGACTACTCAGAAGCTATCCTAAGATTAGAAAAGTATACAGCTGGTATTTAGGAGACACTTTCTTGAAAGGCCATTTAAAACCTGAGTACATTTTATTTAGCTTTCATTACCTCCCTATCCCTGTTCCATCCTCTCCACTTCCATGTCTCTCACCTTTTTCCCCAACTTTGTTCTTCACCCACTGGGCAGTCCTCTTGACATTCTCTGGGTCGGTCACATCCAGAAGCACAGTATGCAGTCTCTCTGAGGTTTCTGCCTTTAAAGCTGTTGATCCTGATTCAGTCAGACAGGCAGCAATTACATGAAATCCCTTTTTATCAAAAGTTTTGGCTGCCAAGTTTCCAAAGCCCGAGTCACATCCAGTGATAAAAATGTACTTATCAGTGATGTCTGCAATCTTTAGGTTTCCTTTACAAGTCCACAGAAAAACACAGAGGATTAGGAGGCCTAATACCCAAAAAAGCATTTTCCCCCGTGTGTGATAGGTACACTCCTTTCTTGTATAATAAAAGAAGATGGTGTCCTGAGTGTTCAAAGTGAAAAAGAAAATTGAAATTAGAATCACCGAGGCATTATAACCCAGGACTGATGAATTTGACATATTTTAATGCATTTGTGTGAATAAATAGAAAGTTAAAGAAACAACTCTTATTTGATTGATTGTTGGGAAGATGGCCATCAAAATGATAAATTGCTCATCTAAAATAATGCAAAAACTAACCAAGTAGTATTCAGAAGAATTAAACAGAAGAGAGGGAGGAGGGGGCCATGGCAAAATTGACATGAGCCATTGAGTTGACATGACCAACTGGAGTTGTGTGGAGTGATGGCATTAATCCCAGGAGTGAACTCGTCTATCAGGAAGACAGACTCTTAAAGTAAAATCTTACCTCTTGCTAGTTCATAAATCTTACCTCTTGCTAGAATGGGCTTAAAATTTATTAGAATGAATAATTCAATTTTAATTGTTCTGTCATACTCCCAATTATCTTCAAACTGTCAGGAGAAGAACAGCATTTTGGTGTTGCCACTAAGAAGATATCCCCAACTTGGTTTCCATTTTCTTATTTTAAATGGGTTAATGTCAGTCTTCAACCCAATTCTGAGATCGTTACAACCCAATGCAGAAGAGTATTAAAGTGGGAGACATCAGTGAGTTCACCAAGAAAGGGTCAGATACATGGGAAGCAATTGAGAGAGAAATGCTGGCAATGCACCATGTCCCAAACCAGACTCCCATATCCTCAAATTCTGTCTTCTCTGAACACCTGTCTCCTGTGGGAAAAAAATCACATGGACAGAGGATAAAGTAAAGCAAATTTATGCTGTAAAACTGAAGATTTGACCATATATGCAGCAGAATTACTTGGAAAATTAATTTTGTCAGGGTTAGAGGTAGCCTAGGGCCGAAAATGAAGCAGGTAGAGGGCTTTCTTTCCCTTTTCCTCAGAAGCCTGCATCTGCATTTCCCCTCAGCATATATTACCATGGGGTATTGGTGCCAGGGTACCAATACCAATTTCTGAATTGCAAGCCATTCAGAAAGAGGAAGTGAACAAGAACCTGAGGGCTATGCCTGGGTGCCAAGTCTGCATGGCTGGCTGGCTGCCTCAGGTCTGAGTACCATGGGCCCAGCCCTCCACACTCATAGCCATGGGGCAGCCCAAGAGAATGAGATCATCAGCTACCTCACCACAGAGGAGTGGGTCTGTATTTGCTCTCTTAGCCTATGGAAGGGAGAAGGGCTAAAGAGAGCACCACATGTTGGAAAGACCTTATTTTTCTTCCTCCATGACCCAAAAAGCTTCCTCCTGTGTCCATGCAACATCATTGCCCTTATTCTTGACCCACCCTTAGACTCAAGAGGGGCTTTGAGTGCCTCACAGAGGACATTCAGTAGGCCCTGAGTTAAAGTTCATACCTTGCAGATGCTTTTGGAATCATAGCTATTCCTGGACACTGTGTTCAACAAGGAACTTCTAGGCCAAGTGAGTTTATAGACTTTGGACTTTATTTTCTTACGGTTATTTTCTGATTTTTCTTTTGAATCATTTTTTTAAATGCCTGTAAAAGTAATTTATGCTCAAGAAAAAACGTAGGAAAAAAGAAGATAGTAATGATTGTAACACTTAACTCAATATTTTTGTGCATTTTCCCCATTTTTTCTGTATATGTAAATTTTTCTTTCTATATCAAGAAATATAAACATACAGAATTTTAAACACCATGCACACACACACACACACACACACACTTTATTTCTACTGCTATATGAGAAACAGACTATTTCAGATTTTAAAAAATTCAATGTAATGTCTTCTTCATGTCTCAAGAAAATTTTGGGCTCTGCTTTTATCTTTCTTCCCCCAGAAGATCTATAACTAAAGGAAAAAAAAAAAGGATAAAATTGTCATTTTGGCCAGGCACGGTGGCTCACGCCTGTAATTTCAGCACTTTGGGAGGCTGAGGCAGGTGAATTATGAAGTCAGGAGTTCTAGAACAGTCTGGCCAACATAGTGAAACCCCATCTCTACTAAAAATACAAAAAAGTAGCTGGGAGTGGTGGCATGTGCCTGTTATCCAAGCTACTTGGGAGGCTGAGGCAGGAGAATCACTTGAACCTGGGTGGCGGAGGCTGCAGTGAGCTGAGATCATGCTATTGCACTCCAGCCCCAGCACAGTGTGAGACTCTGTCTCAAAAAGAAGAAGAAGAAGAATTGTCAGTTGATCAAAATTACCTCAGGGGAATATTAAAATATGTTAGTTTGGAAAACCTACTTGATTCTTGTGGTGTACTATGAGTGTTTCTAAAATAGTCAAGTTTTTAGACTACTGTGGCTTAATAACTTGATATAGTTTTTCCAACTCTTTTCTGTGTAGGAGTTATGAATTGTTACAAGTCAATGTCCACGCAGCAGAATTTCCCCTTCTCAAATACATTACAAATGTGTAATTATGGGAGGAGAAGTGCAAAATTACATATTTAAACCTTTTAAGGAAATTTCATATTTATAAATTCAACTAGTATAGTATTTTGCTCAAATCTACCTTCAGTAAATAATCACTGAATGGCTAAATGTTTAATATATTTTCTGAATAGATTCTGTAGCTTTCATTGCAATCTAAACTCCTAGGGGAATTATTTGAAGAAGACAAGTATTTGTGGGGTTTTATGTTCTCTAGAGCAGAGAGTTGGAAGTTTTTGTTGTCATTTTCACCAGGGGCATGCATGAGGGAGTAGCAGTAAAATAATGGCATACATTAGTAAGGCGCTGTATGCTGTACTTTCACACACAAGTCTCATTTTATCCTCTCAACAGTGTTTTGAGTTAGAAAGGGCATATTCTTTGCCTCAGAAACCGGCTCAAAGCAACAAAGTGATTTGCCAAGGTCACTGGGACTGGAGTGCTATTCCACTGTATGAGACAGATGAGGGGTGCTGGGGACTGGAGCGCTCCACTCTGGGCTGGGCTGAGAAATGTCCAAGCTAACAAGCTGAGTTGATAAAGTCAACACTTCACAGCTTGCCCATGTTTGCTGAGAGGCTGGAATAAAAGTCCATTGACCAAAAGCAACATCTGATGTCTGAAGTTGTGGCTACAGGGTCATCTCCCCTCATGGCCTCCTCTGTTACAGTATAATAACTGACTCAAGGTCCCAGAGGGAAAGTAGATGAGGGAATAGGGGAAGGGAAGCCACAAGGAGGATATGTTCTGTTCCTGTGCATGAAACTGGGTTACCAGCCCCAAAGGGATTGAATTCAGTTAGATGGATGACTTGGGCATCTATGAAAGCATCTCAGGCAAAGGGATACCCTTAGAGCTTTGAGAGGGTCTGTGGATAGAATTCAGGGATTTCTCCATTTGCATAGGAAAAAGATTCCATCTTTTTTTTTCTAAACTGTAACTGAAGTTTAGCGCAATCTTCAATTATGAAAGAAACAACAAACTATGGTAGTATTTGTATTGCCTGTGATTTTGTTACCAATAGAAAAAATAAATATTTTCATGTCACACTGCATTTGTTGGAGTTATCTCAAAGTATGATTAAGGCTGATTACTACTTCAAAATTATGGTGGTTATTATTCCTGCCACCATATGATAATAAAATAAACATAAATATTTTAGATGTATTTCAATACAGTGGGTTTCTTTTGTAACACTATGTATTTCACTTCAAGTGTTAAAAAATTATTCGCACTTCTGAGGTAGCTGTAGTAGTGACAGTCATGCCAATCCAAATTTCCTAGGACATACTCCAAAAAATATGTACAATTCAACAAGAAGAACAAATAAAATCTGTGCCACCACCAGAACTAGAAAACAGACAATCCAAGTATTTCAAATGATTTGATTGAGAAAATAATCGCAGTTGAGCCCTGAACAACATGGGTTGTTTGGATCCCAATGTGGGATCCAACTGCCTGGATCCGCTTCTGTGCTTATTTTCTTGAGCCTCTGCCACCCTTGAAACAACAAGACCAACCTCTCTTCATTTTTCCTCCTCAGCCTACTCAACATGAAGATGATAAGGATGAAGACCATTATGATGATCCACTCCCACTTAAAAAATAGTAAGTGTATTTTCTCTTCCTTATGTTTTAAATTATATTTTCTTTTCTCTAGCTTACTTTATTATAAAGGTACAGTTTATAATACATATACAAAATATGTGTTAATTGACTATGTTATTGGCAAGGCTTCTGGTCAACAGTAGGCTATGAGTGAAGTTTTGAGGGAGTCAAAAGTTATATGTGAATTTTCAACTGCATGGGGCCTCTAATCTCTGTGTTGTTAAAGGGTCAACTGTAAATCAGTTGTGGCTTCACACTGTTAGAAAGAGGAGTAGTAAATATGAAAAGGGAGAAGCTGGAATGAACCCTGTGGAGTGGGATTACAGTTGGAAGAATCAGTAAGAACTCATGGTTTTTAATATGAATAAGTAAATATAGAAGTAGGTAACTTTCAGGCTGGGTACGGTGGTTCATGCCTGTAATCCCAGCACTTTGGGAGACCAAGGCAGGCAGATCACAAGGTCAAGAGATCGAGACCATCCTGGCCAACATGGTGAAACCCCGTCTCTACTAAAAATACAAAAATTAGCTGGACGTGGTGGTACGTGCCCGTAGTCCCAGCTACTCGGGAGGCTGAAGCAGGAGAATTGCCTGAACCCGGGAGGCAGAGGTTGCAGTGAGCCGAGATCATGCTACTGCATTCCAGCCTGGCACCTGGCGACAGAGTGAGACTCTGTCTCAAAAAAAAAAAAAAAGGAAATAGGTAACTTTCTAGATCTACCTCATGAGCTAGAAACAATGACACTCTAATAGCAGTGAACATACCAAGGGCTCAGATACTGATTTCTAAACATTGCATTCATGTTCTTTGGAAAAGCTAACATCAGGGCTGAGCTGGGATGAGAATGTACAAAATAAGCCTGGAGCATCTTATGCTACAAGCGAGTGCTCAAAGAATACTGGAGATATATCACTTGTACATAGGTGTCAGCTAGAAAGGGCTCCCACTAGCCAAGAATGAGACAATTTGAGCATCAAAGCCAATAGTGGATAATAATCCATTGAATAAGATGTGAATTCATGAATCCATTCTGAGGTAAATCAGTCAATAAGGGTAAAGGGAAAAAGTTTCCTCAGAATTAATATGCCCATCTAATATGTAACTGAGGAATGATGGAATTAGAATATAACCATTTGGCAACTGACACAGCAACAATAGTTTCAGGCAGAAACCTGCCTGAAACTAGTGGGTGAAATTCGGATGAGAGACAGTAATTATAGAATCTCAAAGAATCTACCTGTCATGTACTTTCAAATTAAAGAGAGAATAATAGTAATTTATAGTGGAAAAATCTGACAGATACCATCTTAACCAAGTGATAAGGATTCACATCACTAGTTATGGAACAAACCAATGTCACATTCCATCTGATATGGCACGCAGGGAAACACAACAGCTGTACCGTGCAGCACCCAAAGCTGATTATGCATGGGGAAACGTCTTCCCATGCTACTTACTATATGGCTGTACTCTTCAAAAACATCAAAGTCATGAAGAAAAAGAAAGACTGAGGACCATTTCAGATCAAAGGAGACCAACAAGACACAACAATCAAATGCAACATGTGATCCTGGATCAATTTTTTTTTCTTTTTTCGGAAAGAATATGATTAAGCCAGTAAGTGAAATTTGAATCCGATCTTAAAATTTGATAAATAGTTTGCATTAATATTAATTTCTCAATTTTGATAATTATACTATGATGACGTAAAACATGTCCTACTTTTTAGGAAATTCACATTGAAGTATTTAAAGAGTAAGGAGCATCACGTCTTCAACTTACTCAGACAGTAAAGAAAATAATAATCATATGTATATAAATAAATAAGCATATTAAAACCACACATACACTGATGTATATAAAGACAGAATGAGAAGGCAGATGTGGTAAGATGTTAATATTTGAGGAATCTGGGTTTTCCTAGTCTCTAAATTTTTCCATAATTCTGAAATTATTTCAGAATAAAAAGTTAAAAATTTGGCAAAGGAAAATAAAGCTTTTTTTTCTTTTTTTTTTCTATTTTTTTTTTTTACCTCGCAAGTGACTGCATCCAGGCGGAGGCTGTGGCGCCTGTCGGGGCCCGGGTTTCACCGCCACACACAGTGCGGCATGTGGTGAGTTGAGGCCCCCGGAGGATCTAGGCGTCGAGCTTTTTTTTTCCTGTGAAGAGTTTTTATTGGGATGCTTTGGGTGTCATGAACAAGATAAGTAAGAACCCCAGAATTTTGGAGTATAGTAACTTGGATACCACATTGCCTGTTATCTACACTTTGGTAGGCTCACCCTCACAACTACCAAAGAAGAACAAAAGCTCAAACCAAAGTAGTTGGATTCCCTCTTTACTCCTCATCCGTTTCGCTTCCCCCTCAATCTTTACCTTCTCTATGCAAACCCATTTTTCCCTGGTGACAAGCAAACTGGCACTTTTTTGCTGTTAAGAATGGACTCACATTAAAATGAGTTGTCCTCATTAGGTACAATGACCCTGGGCTGAGGGTCATTCAGGCCTACAGTCTGAATCCTAGGAACTGCCAATGCTGACCTAGAGTTTTGCTAACACTGTCCTTACCCCAAGAATTTCTGTACAAAAATGCTGGTTCTGCTTCAGTCTCTAAGGTTCATGTTCCTCTAGACCACTTGACTAAGTCAACCACAAACACACACATATCTTTGACCTCTAGTAATATTTTAGCCAAGATGCCACCTCTGAGAAGCAGCCTGGGTCAGAGCCATGAGAACATGACCTGTACACAAAGCTGATTGATGGCCAATTGGTTCATTGACCACTGAGAAATAAATGAGTAACAGCAATTAATAGGGCTACCTCAATCACACTGTGCCAGTTGTGATTGCCTCTGCATGGCCCCTTGGTCCCAACAATTCAGAAACTCCAGGAACTGACCTTAGTTGCCTAAGTTGTTTGCTTATCTGCTGTGTCTTTCATTTTATCTTACAAAAAATTGCTTAATAGGAGGTAAATCTCTTGGCTGGAGGCAGTAGAGCAATAGTTAGAATCCCAAACCTCAGAAGCAAGCAGGCAGAGATTCCATCCCAGTGTCACTATCATCAGAGGGCCCTTGGACAAATTAACTTTTTGTTAGCCTCAATTTTCCTACCTGTAAAATAGAAATACAACATCTACATTGGAGAGTACTGAGTTAAGTAAAGTGACCTAATGTCTGCCTTGTTATCTTCATGGCAGAATGAATTGCTTTCACTTTATGAGGCTGTCCACTCTAAGTATTGCTCATATTTAGGCATGGGTTTTTCCACCTCAGTACTTTTGATATGTTGGGCCAGGTAATTATTTATTGTGGGGTCAGTCCTGTGCATTGTAGCATGTTTGGTGACATCCCTGACCTCTACTCTCTAGTCAGCAGTAGCACCCCTCCCCCCGTTGTGACAACCAAAAATGTCTCCAGATAATGCCAAATGTCTTCTGAGGGAAAAAACATCCCCCAGCTGAGAACCACTGTTCTAGAGCTTCCTAGTTTTGGGACTCCAGAACATCATAGCACTAGAACTACTTTTTTGGAAACTTAGTCATTGGTTCCTTTGTAGTGTCACATTGATGAGTTTCTTTTTTTAATGGCCTTAATGGAAAAGTTGTGTTGCCTTATAAAAATTACTCATATCCTGCTGCTTTAAGCATTAATTTCTCTCTATATAAATATTTTTAAATGTCTTTTTGTCCTCAGGAGGACAGGAGGCTGATATGGTTTGGCTCTGTGTCCTCACCCAAATCTCATCATCCAATCACTTCCTGTTTGGTCACTCCCTCAAGGCTTACCCCATGCTGTTGACCCCATGCTGTTCTCCTGATAGTGAGGCAGTTCTTATGAGATCTGATGGTTTAAAAGTGGTGGTTACCCCTGCAATCTTTATCTCTTCTGCTACCATGAAGAAGATAACTTGCTTCTCCTTCACTTTCTGCTATAATTGTAAGTTTCTTGAGGCTTCCCTAGTCATGTGAAACTATGAGTTGGTTAAACCTCTTTCTTTTATAAATTACCTAGTGTCAGGCAGCTCTTTATAGCAGTGTGAAAACAGACCAATACAGAGGCCATTAGCAAAGCCAAACTTATGTATGATACCATTTGTGAGTTTAGAGATCACCAAATTAGCCCTCATAGCATTTGTGAGGTCCGGATTCCAGCTGTGCCTTTTGAGCTTGAGCTGCTACAGGCTCCTCTGGGGATACCCTTTGATGGGTGGCCAACTGACTCCCCAGAATTCAAAATATCCTCCTAGTAAATCTATGGTCCTCAAGTTCCTGGTTGACCAAGACAGGGAAGAATGATAATAACTACTATGGTTCACTGAGTACTTAACATGTTCTAGGCCCTCTCCTAGGATCTATAAATATTTATCTTATTTACACCTTACCATAAAATTATCCTCATTATAGAGAGGAGGAAACACATTCAGAAGGTCTGTTTAATTGGCCCCAGCTACAAATGTAGTGGCAATTCCGGGACTGACACTCAGACCACTGAATTCTACCACTGCTGTCTGCATTCCCACTCAACTCTGGGCTATGGATACACTTCTCTACATCACCAGTTCCTTGCATGATACTTGCCATTATGTTGATTTTACTAAATGTTGCACAGCAAAGAAGGAAAAGAGGAAGGAATGAAGGAAGTCTCTACTATAGCTCCAGAGTTCTAGTGATAATTGGATTAATCTTTGAGATCTCTGAATTGCTGGGGCAAAAGGATAATAGCACTTATAATAAATATTCACATTTCCAATTTTGATAACATTAAAAAGTTTTGGGAAGTGTTTATGTAATATTTATCTCATGTAATTGTCAAGATATTGCTTGTGTAGAGTAGAGGTCATAATTATGGTCACTTGCCAGAGAGTGACGAGAACTACAGCTTCAATCTCTGAACTTTTAAACTGTGAAAAGAGAAAGAACTGCAAATAGATGAACACATTATGAATTGACAGTGGGTGCAAGAACACTTTATCAAAAGTTTTTTTACCATACCACAAAGATTCAAAAGAAACCAAGAAAGGAGAACTAATTTTGCCTTTCATACACCATGCACAATGATTTATAGTAACTGCCTGTCAACAGCCAAAGGAAAAGATTACAAGTGCTCTCCTTGATCACTTCTGCTTTTCTTAACTTTCTCTTCCTGGATTTCTTTTCATAGTAAAAAAGTTTAAATAGGATTTTTTTTTCCACTTCTCTTATTTACCTTCCTCTGTTCCTTAAAAATAAATGACACATTAAAAAAAAAGAACAGAAAATATCTCAATATTATTGTGAGGTATACTTTTTATAAGCAATGTAGAGTTCTTCTAGAGAGTTCCTCCCAGACCAGTTGATTTTATTTCCACATAACTTCATGAAGTGTTTCCTTTTAGAAAGCAATACCAAAGCTAGTCAACCACACTGACAGGAGTTTGTAGAATCTTTATTTACTTCCAATGTGTTGCAATTGTGGCCCAAGTTGAATCAACAACTATGATGTTTACCAAAATACATCAAATAGAAAGCATTGAGCAATGATCTTCTGAAGTATTCTCTTTTTGGAGTTCTCTTGCACAGGCTTTCTTAATACTGAAAGCCACTGAACATGTATGCCTCTTATACATTTAAATATTGTAAACCTGGTTAATTTACACAACATTCCTTTTTCACTTTTTCCTTTCATTGAGGTAAAAAAAATAACAAACTGGTTTTTTGTTTGTTTTGTTTAAAAAAAACGACAACAACAAACCCCAAGTGGCCTTTTAGAGATTTCTGGTACACTTTAAGAAAAATGGACACTGGAAACTATTGACACAAACTAAAGAATTATGTTTCTGTGAAAACTGTGTTCAAATGGGCCACTCAAAAATCTGAAAAAAAATTTTTTTAATGGAGCCAAGGGACCCTATGTTAAATGTGCTTGCGTTAAGCAACAAATGGTTTTTTGAGAGTCTGACTGCAATAATAATTATAATAATTATTATCCTGCTGATGATATAGTTGAGTTAGTATTTACCATCATGGGAGGGTACGTCCCTTACTCAATGGATGAAGAAGCACCTCCTCTGGTTAGTTACATTTCCCTTGATTCCTGCTTCCCTGAAGGTGGGAGGTAATCCTCAGCAGCCAAACTGTGCTTTGAGTAGTGGGACAGCAAGGCATGGAGTTCGTGTGTGCTTCCACTACAGATTCACTCAGACAGCCTCATCAGGACACAGCTGCCCTCCCTCCCAGCAGAGGTGGACCAACTCCCTCATGTAGGGAAGATCTGCTGGATTTGCATTTTGCATTTTTTGTTCTAAGGATAGAAGCACCTCTGTTTTTCTTTTGCCTTCCTTCAAAACTTTTAAATTATAATTCACCATCATGTCCCTAACTATTCATTAATTATCCTGAGTCCCTCCTAGGTTTGTTATTTTGACAGTGTTTCCTGACAGTAGTAACAGGTTAAGAATTATTGTTAAAGCTATGATTACTTTACTTATGGTCATTGTATAAAAATTGCAAGCTGAGAAAGATTATATGTTGTGTATAATTATCATTTGTAGTCACAGGCTTTAAGGAAAGCTTAGAACATAGAACGTATGTATAGATTCCAAAAGTGTGTTTGAAACTTCAATATATTTCAGCCACAGTGATCTTTAAGCAGAAGAAAAGGTCTGAGTTTTTAAGCACTGTGTGTTAAGATAGTGACATTTGTTTTAAGAGTTTTAACACCGATTCCCATTTTCTACCCTTTAAATGTACGAGTTAATGATTTTTCTGTGTGTACTTAAACATTGAGATTTGTTCTAAAATCTGAGCACCTCTTTGAATATTAAAAATAGAATACAAAGGTGGTGTAACATTTAACTTTCATTTTATGCAGCATGTAGCCAAAGACATTTTTAGGGCAGTTAATATATGCCAAGGGTTACTAAGATCAATAGCACAGAAGCACAATCTGTGCCCTTGGTCTAATAGTATAGCAGGACATTTCAGAGCCATTTGTACAACTCTAACTTGATTGTTGATTTGAAAATGTATTTATTGAAGTACACCTGTTAAACATCAATCATTGAGAGAGAGCTGTATCACCATTTGAAAAACCAAACCACCGGGTCATAAAATGGGGAGTAAATATCTGAAGCAGGCTTATTGCTGTCACCCCAGGATCCAGGGATCAAATATGAACTGTTGGGAACTTCCCTGCTTTTTCATAACCTACAGGACATTTTTCTCTCTCAGTTTGGTGTATATGTGTATGTGTTCACGTAAACTGACATCTGATAATATTGATAAAGCAAACAGATGAACAGATCAGACCTGCAGTTGACAGTGAATCTGTTGCTTCAGTAAGAAACTCATCTAAGATTCCTGTGCTTTTTGGAGACTTTTCCCCTCCAGTTTCCAATTAATCATAAGATTCATAGAGGGCGTCAAGTAGGCACAGAGAAAATAACAAAATATAAATTGAAATGGGATGCTAGGATGCTAAAGAACATTCAAAGAGAGTCCTGGAGGAGTTTAAGGCAAGATCCCAGGTCACACTGATATCATTTCTATGGTGAGATGGACCCAGCTCCCTTCACTGCATTCTAATATGTTACATTAAAAGAGATAGCAACGGTTGACCACAGCTTGAAAAAATTGATTCATTCTGCAAAAGTGAGAAATATCAAAGAAAGTTTAGATTGACTTGATAAATAAAAGAATAAATGACAAAAACTGTCATCAGTTACCTTATTAAAGATGAAGCGTGGCACAGAAACTGTTGGTGGACTTGCTCAGCTGATGGCAGCCTTCCTGCTGTGCACAGGGAAGGAAGAGTTGTGCCACCCTGGCCAGGCTGATACTCTTGAGGTCGAGGTGCCTGGGTTTCCGTGGAGCTCTGAGTACTGCATGTGTGAGGAGTCCTCAGGTTTTCTCCTTGCTCTGTGAGTCACTCCCATTGTGACACAACGTGATGACTAAATCTCACTTG
This sequence comes from Cacajao melanocephalus, assembly GCA_963573385.1. Classification (NCBI taxonomy): domain Eukaryota; kingdom Metazoa; phylum Chordata; class Mammalia; order Primates; family Pitheciidae; genus Cacajao; species Cacajao melanocephalus. The sequence continues at coordinate 26,718 of CAUYLG010034179.1, forward strand.
AATAGCTCATAAAAGCCAAGAAGTTGTAGCTCACATGTTTGAAAAGGAATCAGCAGTATAAATGTAGCCACTTTTAGAAGAGACTTAAAAATGATTAATAACATTCATTTTATGATGAGTACAATCTCTTGACCAAATTCAGCAGCAGAGATAACATAACAGAAATATTTTGTAGACTGCCTTGTACATTGTTTTGATACTTTTCAAATTGTGATTATTATTCATAATCTCCATTTTTTTCCCTTCCTGTTAGCATGCCTTTGCTTATATAACACTCCTTCCCTCCTAAGAGAATAAGTAGGAGAAATCATTCTCTGAGATTTGTGTTACCATTTTTCTTAAGATTGATGAGCAGGGAGATAAAAAACAATCTAATCAAATGATATTTTAGAATTACTTATGGGTCTTAATTTATGTTTTAAGGTATGACAAGGAGAGCTTACTAAAGTGGTCTCTGGAACTGAGACCACTGAGAATAGGAAAGGATGCCTCCTCCCCTCCCAGAGTTTGTCTGTTTCAGAGTTGCCCTGGCATATCCTGAGACCACAGTGGAAAGTACTGAGGCTGCAGGTGAGGAGAGGAAGAGATGGTGCTAATATCTTCCATGTAGACTGCCGTCCTTCACCTAACTCACCACTGTAGCCACATAGGCAGGTACAAATGCCACTTTGCTGATTTTTCATTTTCAGTTTCCTTGTATACCAGTTTATTGCCATACTCTTCAGATTTCCCAGGCTCTGTATTCCTTCTTTGAAAATTGCAGTTATTATGGTTCAGCTGGAATGAGCATATGAATGAACATATCTGTCTAGGTGTAGTCTAGACACGCCATTCCCCTTTAAAATAAATGGGGATCTTTTTTCTTCAAAAGAACAAAAAATCGAAATGAAATTTACTCAGATACACATTTAGGGTGCCCCAAATGTGCTAAATATACTTTTTTCTCTTTAACATTCTGCAAATATGGCTTAAATATAAAACCTCATAGATAAATAGTACATTGACTTAAATCCACACAAAGAAAGGTGTAAATAATTAATATTGAGCCTTTCCTGTGAGCATGTTATTGTCAGTGAGAGGTGAAGGGAGCCTCAGGCACCTGGGTGGTCATGGAGTATTAACTGAAAAGGGCAAAGAAAAGGTTATAACAGTAAAGTTTTGCTTTGTTAATAATCTTACCTAGTGCAGCCCTGTTTCAAAAACTTTCCAAATAGACTTTGAAACAATTAAATGTTTACACTGATTTGCATATTGGAAATTAGAATCCTTTTTTTTTTTTTTTTGAGATGGAGTTTCGCTCTTGTTACCCAGGCTGGAGTGCAATGGCGTGATCTCAGCTCACTGCAACCTCCGCCTCCTGAGTTCAAGCAATTCTTCTTCCTCAGCCTCTAGGGTAGCTGGGACTAACAGGTGCGCGCCACCATGCCCAGCTAATTTTTGTATTTTTAGTAGAGACAGGGTTTCACCATGTTGACCAGGATGGTCTCGATCTCTTGACCCCGTGATCCACCTGCCTCGGCCTCCCAAAGTGCTGGGATTATAGGCATGAGCGACCGCGCCCGGCCAGAATTCTTGCCATCTACTGGCTTGTCCCTCAATTCCAGTGGGCCCAACTCAAGGGTTCGGTTTCAGTATATTGGCACCACAGTTGGAACACGACTTCCCTTTGTCCAGTGGCCCCACGTAAGTGATCAGTTAATGAAATCATTTGTTAGCAGTGTCTTATACAGACTGTAACTATATACACATTCAAATTCACATCTCAACTGCTAAGTTGTCTTTCATTTCACCTCTTAAAATGCAACCTTTGAAAATACTACCTTATTCATTACTCTTCCTACATTGAGTTCAGATCAAAGATCACATTAAAAAAAAATACAGAGCCAAATTGCCACTTGAGGTTTTTTCCTAGTTCCTTTTTAAAACAAAGGATTGCACTGTGGATTTTAATTTAATGTTTGTAGGTGGAGTGTAAGTATACAGTGGTAAGGCTAGATACCGTCATAGACAACATATTAAAGATAGAGTTATCCTTTTTCTTCTAAACCTGTATGCCTCCCATATTGCTACCCAAGAGTGCCTTCTCCTTTTCCAAATGCCAACAAGTAAGGAGGAAACTCAGATCCAAGGCTGTCTCAGGTGACATACATCAGGCTTCCTGCAACTGCACTGTTCTGTGGATGGTCTAAGTCAGAGAATTCTAAGATGAGCTTTGACTGGAGAAAAGCACTTACTCCAGTGTGCAGGCTGTGTGGGTCCAACTCCTGGAGTTTATCTGGTGTCACTCTTGTAAGGCTGATGAGGAGGGTGAGGCTGGTGATGGAGCAAGCGTAGCGGCCTCTTCCTTCTGGCATAATAATGTAATCCTCTCTCCCAGGTCACTCTCAGTGGAATGTGTTTCTCTGAATGACTATGAACTGGTATAAAGACTTCATGTTTTAAAAGTGTACTTTGTATTTTCTTCCTCCTCCCTTTGTCAACAGGCAGTTCTCTTATTTCTCTTATAAAGGGAACCTGTACATTTGTCCCCTTTTTATATAAACAATGCCTTTGACATTTAAGTAGCTTCTTTGTAGCTAGGCTTGGTCAAAACTAGGAGCTTTGTTATTCATTTGACTTTTCATGACTCTCCCAGCAGTAAGATGAAGCTGGGCTAATCTTTTGTTTCTCTATACTAGACGATCTTTAGATATACAAATAGTTAGGGACCAGGTCATGGGAACATTTGGTGGGTTCTTTGAATAAAGATTTTTCTTATTTGCAGAACACATATCCTTTTAGCTTACCCAACAAGAGGTCCTCGGTTGAAAAGTGAGGTGAGAAGTATTATATTGGGGATTATTGTTCTGGTAGATGGAGCAAGAGAGAAGATGGATGAAAATGAAAGTGGCAAATGAACAGAAACACTGTGAATTTCCAGCAACAGGGAGACTTGCAAGAAGGAAAGACGAAGGCTTACAAAGAAAATATGTCTATCACAGCAGGAGGGAAGTGGGTGCTCCTTTTGGTATGACCATCACATGTGGAGCATTAAAAGTTTTCCTACATTAAGAATGATCTTCTTGCTAAGTTTCCTAGTTTGCTTTCAATCCCAGGCAACTTCTTTTTCCTAGAATCTTAATTGAGATGATAAAATATCAGATGAAATTAAGAGCAGGTGCTAGATGCAGCTGATTGTGTAATATGCAAGAACTATCCAGTAAGAAAGAACTCATGGGGATTCAAGAAGTGAGGAGGAGTGAGTTAGAGACAACTGTCTCCAGATCTTGGTTTGGGGTGTTCTGGACTTTGATTCTATGTGAGGCCTATTTGGCTAAAGAGATTCAAAGATGAATAGGAAGGGCCTTTCTTTTAGGGATCATTCACTGTTAGCTCATTTATTGCTGAGTAAGGAATCTCATAGAGCTTTCCCTTCTCTTTGAAGAACCCTGATCCTTGCTGGCTCCTTGTGACTATTTAAGACTGTGTGGGGAAAGGTAATCTCATTCTTTGCTGGTGGATATGTAAATTGCTACAGCCTTTTTTGAAAGCTGTCCAGAGAAAAACATCTGTTAAAATAAAAGCTACTATTTGAAACAAAAATCCTACTCCTAGGATTCTGTCCTATATAAATATATATAACAGTGTATGAACAGGATGGGGCAAAAAGAACTGGGAGCAAAGCAAGTACCCACTAGTAGTGAGATAACAGTCAATTGTGGTACATATGCACAGTGGAATATTATTTTGCAGCCACTAAATACAACGCACTCGAGCTCTACTATTTGACTTGGAAGGCTTTCCATGACCTCATTTTTGTAAAGCAAACTCTGTGCATGTGTAAAGATATCTGTGTGAACATGGAGAAAAATATGAAAGGGAAGGGGCATGCACTCTGTTTTTAATATGGGTTACTTGTAGATATAAGTTATGGACAAAACAAAGGCAAGAACGAGGTAAAAGAAAAAAGAAAAAATAGTTTTTAAAAACTGCACTGAAAATGATAGGATCTGACACAAAAAGTGAGGAAAAAGGCCTGCCTTCCGCCCAACCAAAAAAACCCCAAAGCAAAAAAAACCCTGAATCTAATGGGGACTTTACATCCAATGACCAATTCACAGGAAAAACAGAATAAAGGAAACAATTGCAACTATGATCATCAAAGCAGGCAGGGAATCTGAAACACATACAAATTGATTTATTCAGTAGATATGAATCACACACAAAATGGAGAGGGAATACGGAATGTTCTCACCTGTAAGTGGCAGCTAGACCATGGGTACATGTGGACACAAAGGTGGATGTAATAGACACTAGTGACTCCAATGGGGAGAATGGAGGGGGATGAAGATTGAAAAATACCTTTTGAGTACAATGTTCAGTATTTGAGTGATGAGTACATTAGAGTCCCAATCCCCCCATTGTGCGTGTAATGCCCATGTAACAAACAGGCATAAGTAACCCCTGAATCTAAAACAAAACAATCAGAGAAGATGAAGGAACAAGCTTTAAAACAAGAAATCTATTTATGGCAATGTTTATGATGTAATTATAAATTTAAATAATGGATACTTGATAACTAAGGAATTAATAATTTTTCAGATATGCTGATAACATGGTTATTCATAAAAGAGTCTTTATCTTTTAGGTCAATTACTTACCTAATTAACCTAAATATTAATTAATGAAATATATAATTATCTGTTATTTATTTCAAAATAATAAAGCACTGTAAGGAATGGATAAGGGTGTGGATGGCCAGGATGACCCACAGGTTGTTGGTGGGGCTGACATGTACATTGGCATTCATGAAACTATTCTGTCTACTTTTATGTATGTTTTAAGTATTCAATTATAAAAAGTTTAAAATATGACATGACCACACCTTGTTATTTACACAGAATATTTTACAAGTATGCATGTATTTTTAAAAGAAATTAAGTCAAAAAGAAAGACTGATTTTGATTTTTTTTTTTTTTTTTTCTTGAGATGGAGTCTAGCTCTGTCGCCCAGGCTGGAGTGCAGTGGCGTGATCTTGGCTCACTGAAACCTTTGCCTCCCAGGTTCAAGTGATTCTCCTGCCTCAGCCTCCTGAGTAGCTGGGATTACAGGTGCACACCACCATGCCCAGCTAATTTTTGTATTTTTAGTAGAGATGGGGTTTCACTGGGTTGGCCAGGCTGGTCTCGAATTCCCAACCTCATGATCCACCCACCTTGGCCTCCCAAAGTGCTAGGATTACAAGCATGAGCCACCATGCCCAGCCTGATTTTGATATTTTTAAAAATTCTCCTGAATTAAAGTTAAAAACTGCACTGTAGAGGAGGAAGGGGACATACTGAGATTAACTTCGGGTCCAATACCTGTGCCCGGGATGAGTAGCTTGTTAAGAATGGGTTGTCCACTCAGTGGAAGGTATAGTTTTGCTGTCAGCATTTTATACTTCTGAATACCCATTCAAATGTTCACTGTTCCTTTGCCATATGGTGTTAAAAAAGTAGATACCTCACTGCTATTTTTAAAAATGCATCAAATGCTTTCCCTGTGGTTATGGGGTTGAGCCTGTATTTGCAAGACAGCACTACCTCGCAAATGTCAATACAAGTATTTTGGATATTAATCAACAAAACCAATCAGGTCCCAGGTAGGTCTTGTGCAAAATACTTTGCCAGGTGTTTTTGGAAATACAAATAATATAGGACAGTAACTTGGCCCTCAACAAGCTTGCAATATCTGGAATAGTTGATGGTTTTACACCTAAATATTTTTATCATCTAGATGCATTGGATTCACTTAGTTTGCAAGATTTATTGACACTATTATGTTTACTGAAATTTGTGAAAGACCACTTCCCCCTTTGTGCTTTTCTGAATATAATGTTGCTGCCCTGCTTGACTGCAAGAACGTAAAGTTGACTTTATGGTAGTTGTTTATTTTAAAATGTGAATTGTTAGTGTGAAGGCAAACTGCCTATAAACTAATCTGAGTGCAAAACTGATAGAATTTGGGACTCATTACCCCAAAATATGGAATCTTAGCATTTGAGGAAACAGCGGAAGCAGTATGTCACGTTCACCGTTGCCCCTTCTTTCCTGGAGCAGCTCATAAAATGTAGCTGACCTTCCCCTAAAGTAGGTCATAAGACCGTCATTCCAGAGGTGCCCTCCCTGTACCTGGAGGAAAGAAATGTGCCTATCTCTGAAGACAGAGACAGAGAGAAGACAGGCCTTGCTAAGTCTCCCCCAGTTTATTACCATTAGATCATAGCCCCTCTAGCTAATTATACTCCTGTACAACTATCCACTCTTCCTAGTATAAAAATACACAGGTTTGCCTGGATCTCCAGATCTTTATTTCCGAAGGGTCCTGTGTCACGTAAAACATTTATTAAATAAATTTGTATACTTTTTTCTTGCTAATTTGTCTTTTGTCATGGGGCCTTAGCCATGAACCTAGCGATGAATGAGGAAATAAATTTTTCTTCCCTTACACGTCAAATCCTGAGAATGGTAACGTTAATGAAACTTCCAAAAATAAAGGACGTAACATAGCTACCCTCTTGAGATTGGTTGGCTGTAGAAAATAGCCTGTAGTGAAGTAGATCTGGCCTAATACAGGTTAATTTCCCAGCTATCAGTGGCCTCTGTGTGATACCAAGCATTTGTTAAGTAAATGTGCCACATGAACTTTGTGCTCGTATCTTCACAATATACCAGGAGAACTTCCTCCTGGAACTTTTCTCCTGAGTTTTCTCAGTGCGGCACAGGGGAGGGGAGGGCCTGTTTTTACAACTCTCCAGCAAGGAAGGAGAGCCTTTCCTTGCTGAATCAGAGCTGTAGCACTGCGGTTTTGGCTCTGTCCATCTGTATGGAGGCTTGCTTAACCTTTGAACAAAATACCCAGGGTCAATAATCCCAGAAAATGTTGTGTACTGTTCTTTTTAGTTAGTTTTGTTATTAAGTGAAAGTAATTCAGTCTCATCTAACAAAAATGGGAAATAAAACAAAAGAAGAAAATGTACTCCTTATTGATCAAATCAGAGTAATACTAACAGTCTTTAGTTTTGTTTGCCAAGTACTACTCTACAAGCATTATCTTACTTAATTAGCACCACAACCCCATGCAGTTGTTTTGGCTCCAATTTATAGCAGAGAAAACTGGGACTCAGAAGGGTGAAATAATTGATCAAATTTACTTATTCAGACCTAGATCTGTCTTACTTCAGAATCCATATTGTTATAATCAATCACTATTACAATTTAGAATACATCCATTTAGTCTTTTATTCTATATGATATTTGTTTCTTTTTCTCTCTTTCTCTATACATATATATATATACACACACGCACACACACATATGTATGTTTATGCATGTATAATTTTTCATTCATAAGGGAACTCTGCCCTTCCTTTTTTTATATACTTTTAAATTCAGGGATACATGTGCGGGTTTGTTATATGTTGAGAAGTGCTGAGTGTATGATTGCTGAGAAATGCCGAGTGTATGATAGAATATATATACTAGGAAGAATGATGGCAAGGGCAACCTAGCCGCCTCCCCCACCTTCAAGTGTAAAACTACTTGGGGCATCCTAAGTGGAAGGACAGTATATAAATATCATACACTGGCTAAAACAATTCTTTAAGCGCAGGATATGTGACCCTGCCCCCATGGATCCCTTGTGGAGAATACTTTTTAGTTGGTCTGTGATCAGCGGTAGGTGGGCACCAGCTGCCTACCTGGTTTATTTTTGTATTATGAGAAAATACCGAACATCCATTTGTTAATAATCATCACCTGTTTAGAGAGAATAAATACGTGGGTCAGAGTCGGTTTGGGGCCCTCAGCCTGGAATGCTGTCAGCACCCTGAGGCTCTCTGCTTGGAAGGCTGTTGGCCCCCAGATAGTCCCACTTTGCTGTTCTATCTGGGTGTCTGCTTCCTAATTCCGTCAGCGCCCCCTGGGTGGGGGTCTCTGCGGCTGAGCTGGACTCAGTAGTTATATAGATAAATTTGTGTCATGAGGGTTTGTTTATAGATTATTTTATCATTCTGGCATTAAGCCTAGTACCCACTAGTTATTTTTCCTGATCCTCTCCCTACTCTTACCCTCTACCTTCTGATAGGCCCCAGTGCGTGTTGTGCCCTCTATGTGTTCACGTGTTCTTGTCATTTAGCTCCCACTAATAAGTAAGAACATGTGGTATTTGGTTTTCTGGTTTCTGCATTAGTTTGCTAAGGATAATGGCCTCTAGCTCTATCCATGTTCCTGCAAAGGGTATGATCTCATTCTTTTTATGGCTGCATAGTACTCCATGGTGGATATGTATCACATTTTTTCTTTATCCATTCTATCAGTGATGGGCATTTAGGTTGATTCCATGTCTTTACTATTGTGAATAGTGCTGCAATGAACATACCTGTGCATGTGTCTTTATAATAGAATGACTTATATTCCTTTGGGAATAAAACCAGAAATAGGGTTGCTGGGTCAAATGGTATTTCAGTCTTTAGGTCTTTGAGGAATTGCCACACTGTCTTCCACAGTGGTTGAACTATTTTACACTCCCACCAACAGTGTATAAGCATTCCTGTTTCTCCACCATCTTATCACCATCTGTTAGTAATATTTTTTGACTTTTTAATAATAGACATTCTGACTGATGTGAGATGGTATCTCACTGTGGTTTTGATTTTCATTTCTTTAATGATCAATGATGTTGATCTTTTTTCAATATGTTTGTTGTTCACATATATGTATTCTTTTGAGAAGCGTCTGCTCCTGTCCTTTGCTCACTGTTTAATGGGGGTGTTTTTTTCTTATAAATTTGTTTAAGTTCCTTATAGATGCTGGATATTAGACCTTTGTCAGATGTATAGTTTATAAAAAATTTCTCCCATTCTGTAGGTTATCTGTTTACTCTGTTGATCATTTATTTTGTTGTACAGAAGTTCTTTAATTAGATCCCATTTGTCAATTTTTGCTTTTTTTGCAGTTGCTTTTAGTATCTTTGTCATGAAATCTTTGCCCATGCCTATGTCCTGAATGGTACTACCTAAGTTGTCTTCCAGGGTTTTTATAGTTTTGAGTTTTACATTGAAGTCTTTAATTCATCCTGAGTTAATTTTTTTATGTAGGGTAAGAAAGGGGTTTCAGTCTTCTGCATATGGCTGGCCAGTTACCCCAACACTATTT
>CAUYLG010034180.1:0-23557 GCA_963573385.1 Cacajao melanocephalus
CCTCCCTCCCCCCAGCCTCCCCTCCTTCCCCCCTCCGCCCCCGTTCAGACCTGCCTACCTTCCTTCCTTCCGTCCTTCCTTCCTTCCTTCCGTTTCTCTTTTTCTTTTCCTTCTTTCAACAAGATCTTGCTCTGTCACCCAGAATGGAGTGCAGGGGCACGATCACAACTCATTGTAACCTTGAACTCCTGGGCTCAAGCAATCTACCGCAGCCTCTCAAGTAGCTGGGACTACAGGCATGCACCACCACACCTGGCTAATTTTTTTTTTTTTTTTTTGTAGAGACGGGGTCTCACTATGTTGTCCAGGCTGGTCTTGAACCCCTGGGCTCAAGCAATCTGCCTTGGCCTCCTAAAGTGGTGGGATTTCAGGCGTCAGCCACCACCTTGCTTTTCTTCAATATTCTAGTTTTTTGTCACTTAGTGATAGAGTTAATTTTCTCTCTTCTTGAATGTAATATAAATGAAATCATACCATATGTTTGCAGTTGTGTCTGGTTTCATCTGCCCAGCATTGTGTTTGTGAGATTCTTCTATGTTCTGCTTATCTGTACTTTACTCATTTTTATTGCTGTATCATGGTATTCCATTGTATAAATATACACAATGAGTTCATGCACTGAACTGTTGATGGACATTTGGGTTGTTTCCAGTTTGAGGCTGTTATGAATAATGGTGCTATGAATATTCTTGTGCATGGTTTTTGGTGACCAATGCTTGTGTTTCTATAGGGATATATCTGGAGGCAGAATTGCCGGATATGGGTATGGGTATACATGGGTTTGGTAGGTGCTGTCTGTACTGTTTCCTATAACTGCTATAACAAATAACCATGAGCATGCTGGCTTAACACAATATGAATGTATTCTCTCACAGTTCAGGAAGCCAGAAATCTCAAACCAGTTTCACTAGGCTGAAATCAAGGTGTCAGCAGGGCTGCACTCCCTCCTGAGACTTAGGGGAGAATGTGTTCCTTGCTTATCCCAGCTTCTGGTGGCCACCACCATCCCTTGGCCTGTAGCAGCATCACTCCAATCTCTGCCTCTCTGTTGCCTTCTCCTCTTCTGTCTGTGTCAAATATTCCTCTGCCTCCCTCTTAGAAGGATATATATGATTGCATTAAGGGCCCACCCAAATAATCCAGGATAATCTCTTCAGTTTACAATCTTTAATTACATCCACAAAGTTCTTTTTGCCATTTAAGGTAACATTCACAGGTCCCAGAACTTCAGTCTGGATATCTGTTGTGGGACATTTTTCGGCCCGCCACACTCCCAGACTATTTTTCTGAAGTGGCAATACCAGTTTACTCTCCCACCAGCACTGAATGAGAGCTCTCTTTGCTTCACATTGTCACCAATACTAGGTGTTGTCAGATGATTTAATTTTGCTGATCTGATGGATGTGTAGTAGTTTATTATTGTGGTTTACTTTTCTTCTTCCTGATGATTAAATTCTGCTCTTTCTTGAATGAGGAGTAGGAGGTCATTGAGTGTAAAGTGGGTGACGGTATTCCAGGTAGATGGAATAGCATGTATGTAGGTCTTAGGAAAATGTTTGTTGAAATTGAATAAGAGGTTTAAAAGAAGCATTAGGTTACTTAAAGAGTATTATTATTATTATTATTATTATTATTTGACATGGAGTTTTGCTCTTGTTGCCCAGGCTGGAGTGTAATGGCATGATCTTGGCTCATTGCAACCTCCGCCTCCCGGGTTCAAGCGATTCTCCTCCCCCAACCTCTTGAGTAGCTGGGATTACAGGCATGTGCCACCATACCTGGCTAATTTTATATTTTTAGTAGAAATGGGGTTTCTCCATGTTGGTCAGGCTGGTCTTGAACTCCCGACCTCAGGCGATCTGCCCGCCTCAGCCTCCCAAAGTGCTGGGATTACAGGCATGAGCAACCGTGCCTGGCCTAGAGTTATTGTCTTATCACCAAGGGTAAATAAGATGGAGAGGTAGACTTTTCTCTTTCCCTCAAACACCAAGTCATTCAGCAAACATTTACCAACTTAAGTGCCTGTCCTAGGTGCTAACTTACCTAACAAGATGAGTTAGATCCATTCCCTCCCTTGATAAACTCTGGCTTAGTCGGGGACATGATCACTGGGGACATCTCAAAGGGATGTAAGAGGGACTGTGGCCTTCAGCTGAGGAAGACACCAACTCTGACCTGGTTTCACAGAACCCAGATTTCCTTGAGGCTTAATGTCCTCAGGTTCCACTACCCTCTATCGCACTTCTCTATTGACATCTGTTGACTGGCCACTTCTCCTCGTTCCTGAAGACTAGCACTTGCTGACAGACTTCCTCTCCACCCCAACCTATGCTGTCCTGCTGGGATACTTAATTGGCCCTAATAATCCATCCTTGTAATTATCTAGCTTTACAGTCTCTTTCCACTTCATCTCTGGTGATCTTCATCCCACTTTAGTCATCCACTCCCATGACCACACCTTGAATTTAGTCATTACCGGGAAGTGTAACATACATAGTGAACATTTACAGAGCACTTATACCACATACCAGGCCCTTTGCTAAATGCTTTACGTGTGTTTACCCCTGACACAAACCTGCAAGGCCAGTGTTAGTATCCTCATTTTACAGATGAGGATATACACTCAGGAAGGTGAAGTTACTTGCCTGGCTGACACATTTGGTAAAATGGTAGAGTCGGGATTCTAACACAGGACTTTATGAGTTTCAAATAAAAAATCCCTGATTTTAACCGTAACCCAATACTCTCTTCCATGTTCAGCATCCAGCATCCTGCTCTCTGATCCCAGCACCTGCCTTTCAGATCTGACAGCCCCTCACTGACATCACACCTGTGGCATCAACTCAAAGAGAGCTTCACTCCCTTGATCCCTCTGTTTTCTGCCAGTCTGCCAGACCCCTCCTGGCTTCTCTCCCTTCCTTGCCCAGCCAGAGTCTCATATTGGACCATCTGAGCTCTTTCACTAGCTCTCTAATAGTCAAGGTCCCAGCAGGAAACAGAAGGCACCACAGCTGGGATTTTGAAGATAATTTAATGAAGGAACTATTTGCAGAGGTGTGGACAGGGTTGAGGTAACCAACAAGGGAGGTGAAGGCAGCAGGAAGCTGTGACTACCCTTAGGTCTGAAGGGGTGAGGAAAGGAAATGGTATTACTGGAGTGTTGTGAGAGTCATGGAATATGCCTGAGAGGAGCTGGAGTTGTGGAGGGCATAGCTACTGCCAGAGTCAAGGTACTGAGACAGAGCTGGGAGTGGAGAAGTATCCAGAAGGCTTTCTTTTTCTGTTCTCTGATGCCCTGCTTGTGCTTCTCTTAGGGAGGAACCTAATTAGAAGTAGAGAGCAAGGTGGGGGGGAGTCAGATGATGCCACCCATATGGGTAGAGAAGGATGGAGGGTGGACCTGGAGGGCAGATGGAAAATGACCAGCATATGCTATCAATTCCCTTACAACCCTACAACCCTAGCCTTTTTTTTTTTTTTTTTTTTTTAAAGACATAATCTCGCTATGTTGCCCAGGCTGCCAGGCTGGAGTGTGGAGTGCAGTGACATGATCTCGGCTCACCTCAACTTCCACCTCTTGGGTTCAAGCAATTCTTGTGCTTCAGCCTCCCAAGTAGCTGGGATCACAGGTGTGTGCCACCACACCTGCCTAATTTTTGTATTTTTAGTAAAGATGGAGTTTTACCATCTTGGCCAGGCTGGTCTCTAATTCCTGACCTCAAGTAATCAGCCCGCCTTGGCCTCCCAAAGTGCTAGGATTATAGGTGTGAGCCACCACACCTAGCCCCAGGTACCCCCAGCCTTCTGCCTCATCTGCCAGCATATCCCTAACTGTGGTCCAGGTGGTAGATCTTGGCTTAGGGAAAAATGGTGGCAGAGTAGCACATTTTTAGCCACTTCTTAGACAGCCCCCTCTCTCACTTACCCTTCTCCCTTGAGTATCCCTACAACCCTACCCTTTCAGTCTCAACAAATAACATTCAAGCAAATGGACCATGATTTCCTTCAGCTTGCTATCAAACATATATATCTCAAACGTGTATGTATGTGTGTGTGTGTGTGTGTGTGTGTGTGTGTGTGTGTGTATATATATATATATAAGATTTCCTTTAAAAAAATGAAACAACCCTTCATGTAGCCACACCCATATTTATTTCACTTCTCCAGGCTCTGTTCTGGTCCCCCCCTCCACCTGTGTATTGCTCATCCCAGCATGACTCCCAGACTCTTACTCCATCATTCTTCCCTCTTCCCTCTCCTCCTTTTCAACCTATAGATACATCCACACTTCTACTACCTTAGAAACTAACTAAAAGAAAAAAACTCACCAGGTGTGGTGGCTCATGCCCGTAATCCCAGCACTTTGGGAGGCTGAGGCAGGAGGATTACTTGAGCCAGGAGTTGGAGACCAGAATAGGCAACATAGTGAGACCCCCCCGCCCCTGTGCTAAAAAAAAAAAAAAAAAAAAAATTAGCCTCTCTTGTGGTCCCAGCTACTCAGGAGGCTAAGGGAGGAGGATTGCTGGAGCCAGGGAGATTGAGGCTACAGTGAGCCATGATCCTACCACTGCACTCCAGCCTGAGTGACAGAGTGAGACCCTGTCTCAAAAACAAAACAAACTACTCCCAGCTCAAAAAAACCTCTGTCTTCCTCTAGGCTATGCTCCCCTCATACTTGTCCTTCGTTGCCCTCCTCATCTCATCTCAAATTCTTGAAAGGGCAAGTATGAGTCAGGGTTCTTTGGCTGCAACAACAGAGACCAACTCTTACAAACTTAAGCAAGAAAGATATTTATTAGAAGGAGATTAAGGTGGCACTCACAACAGAGAGAGAGACTGAAGAAGCAGGCTTCAGAAAAGACTGGAACCAGGGCAGTAGCAGGGATTGAAGTAGCAGAAAGGAATGGCAGTTTCCTTAGGGGCCTGGGTGCAGCATGAATAAGCTCCAACCAGATTTGGGCCTCTTGTCACATAAGCTCATGATTCAGATTCCAGGGAGAGCTTCTGACTGGTGCATCTTGAGTCATGTGGCCTCCCATGACTCCCCTTGGCCTGTGGACAGCTGAGTGCCCTGACAGTCTCATGGAAACATATCCAGTAGGATATGGTGGTTACTCAGAAAAGTCAGGGAGCCATTACAGAGGATGGCAAAATGGATGCTGGGCAGGCAGAAACAATGGTGTCCACTCCTTCACCAGTCCTGGACTTTACCTCCCATTTGAGTCTCAACTCACTGAAACCATTCACATTGAGCTTGTTAAGGACTTTGTCTTGCCAAATCCAAGGACATTTTCCATCTTTATCTAAAGCTTTAACTCCATCGACCAGTACTTCTCTCTTAGAAGTCTTTCTTCCCTTGGCTTCTGCATATTAAATAAACCCCAAACCAACCCTTCCTTCCTTCCTTCCATCCTCTCTTCCTTCCTTCCTTCCTTCCTCCCTCCCTTCCTCTCTTTCTCTTCCTTCCTTCCTTTCTCCCTTTCTCCCTCTCTCCATCTTTCTTGCATTTTCTTTCTCTTTCTTTCATCTGCCTCTTCCTCCCTTCTTCTGTTCCTCCCTTCCTTCCCTTTATTTCTTTCCTTTTTTTCTCTTTTGAGACAGGGTCTCACTCTGTCACCCAGGCTGGAGTGCAATGGTGCAATCTCAGCTCGCTGCAACCTCCGCTTCCTAAGTTCCAACAACTCTCTCACTTCAGCCTCCAGAGTAGCTGGGGCTAGATGCACGATAACACACCCAGCTAATTTTTGTATTTTTTTGTAGAGATGGGGTTTCACCATGTTGACCAGACTGGTCTCGAACTCCTGACATCAAGTGATCTGCCCACCTTGGCCTCCCAGAGTGCTGGGATTACAGGCGTGAACCACTGTGCCTGACTTCTTTTTTCCTATTGACAGGATTTTGCTCTGTCACCCAGGCTGGAGTGCAGTGGTACAATCATGCCACACTGCAACCTTTAACTCCTGGGCTTGTATGATCCTCTCACTTCAGTCTCCCAATAGTTGGGATAATAGGTGTGTGCAACTACGCCCGGCTAGCCTTTTAAATCTATTTTTTGTATAGACAGGCTCTCACTATGTTGCCCAGGTTGGTCTCAAACTCCTGGCCTCAAGCGATACTCCTGCCTCCGCTGGGCATGGTGGCCCTGTAATCCAGGATTACAAGTGTAGCCAGTACACCTGGCCTAACATTTATTATCTCATTGCTTCTGTGATTCAGAAATCCATGAGTGGCCCGGCTGAGGGGCTGTGGTCACTTCTGAAGGCATGGGTTGTGGAGATGGGTGGGTAATGACATGGTTTCCCCTAGGGTGAGTAATCTAACAGAGAGTGGGAGGGTGGAGGGAGGAAGAAGAGAAGGGAAAGAGAGACACACACACACATGTACATTAACATATATGTGCCATATGGAATCCATAGTGTTAAAAATTTTTTTTCTCTATGTTTTTAAATTTGGAAAAAAGACTTTTTCTTTTCTTTCTTTTTTTTTTTTTTGAGATGGGGTCTCACTCTGTCACCCACGTTGGAGTGTGATGACACCATTTCAGCTCACTGCAGCCTCCACCTCCCAGGCTTAAGTGATCCTCCCACCTCAGCCTCCTGAGTAGTGGGGACCACAGGCATGCACCATCATGCCCGGTTAATTTTTTGTATTTTTGGTAGAGATGAGGTTTCACCATGTTTCCTAAGCTTGTCTGGAACTCCTGAGCTCAAGCGATCTGCCTGCCTTGGCTTCCCAAAATGCTGGGATTATAAACATGAGCGACTGTGCCAGGCCATAGTCTTTTATAACCTAATCTTAGAAGTAATATCCCATCACTTCTGCCACATTCTATTCATGAGAAGTGAGTCACTTTTGAAATGAAATATAGCATGATTTAAAAAAATAAGTGAGTCTACCAAGTAAAATAAGTGGAAGTGTTACAAAAACAAACAAACGAAACAAAAAAATAAGTGAGTCAAAAGGTTCAGCTCACATTCAAGCAGAGGGCACCACACAAGGGCACGAGTACCAGGAGGCAGGGGTCAATGAGGCCTCTTAGGGGCTGCCTACCACAGCTTCCATAATGAAGCAGGCTCACAGTTCTGTTCTCTTTTCCGTGACAGCTTCTCTTGTTTGTTGATGGACTCTAGTTCTCTGCCCACCATTTTTTTTTTTTTCCTTTTTTGAGATGGAGCCTCTCTCTGTTGTCCAGGCTGGAGTGCAGTGGCATGATCTCTACTCACTGCAACCTCCATCTCCTGGATTCAAACAATTTTCCCTGCCTCAGCCTCCCGAGTAGCTAATTTTTGTAGTTTTAGTAGAGATGGGGTTTCGCCATGTTGGCCAGGCTGATCTCAAACTCCTGACCTCAGGTGATCTGCCTGCCTTGGCCTCCCAAAGTGCAGGGATTACAGCCGTGAGCCACTGTGCTTGGCCTGTTTTTGTTTGTTTGTTTTGTTTTTGTTTTTGTTTTGAGACAGAGTCTTGCTCTGTCGCCCAGGCTGGAGTGCAATGGTGCAATCTCAGCTCACTGTGGCCTTTGCCTCCTGGGTTCAAGTGATTCTCCTGTTTCAGCCTCCCGAGGAACTGGGATTACAGGTGCCCTCCACCACGCCTGACTAATATTTTGTATTTTTAGTAGACGGAGGTCTCATCACGTTGGCCAGGGTAGTCTTGAACACTTGACCTCAGGTGATCCACCTGCCTCGGCCTCCCAATGTGCTGAGATTATAGGCATGAGCCACTGTGCCTGGCCTCTGCCTACTTTTGAAATATGGTGCTTCTTCTAGGCTTAGAACTTCTTTCCTGGGCTTAGAGCCCTTTACATTCAGTGTATTCTTCCTGAGAGACATTATGGACTCTAGTGATTTCAGCTATCAATTGTATGCTAATGATGTCCAAATCTTTAGCCCAGACCTCTCTCCATGACACTACACACAGCTGTATCCTAATATAGACTGAAGAACTAATATAACTCTTTGCTGGATCCAGGGCATGTCCCATAGGCGCGTCAGATATAAGAAGTTCAAAAAAGAACTTCATTGAGTAAGTCCTGTGTCTCCTCCTGTTTTCTCCTGTCTCAATGAATGGCACCTCCATCCATCCAGGCATCCAAGTGAGAAATGTGGACATCATCCTTGACACCACCCTCTCCCTCACCGTCATATCCAAACATAAAGCCCTGCTGACCTGACTTACCTCTGGGTTTTTAAAACCTATTGCTTTCTTCATGTCCCTGATACCAGTGTCAATACTGGCCATTAGCATCTCTTGCCTAGGCTATTGCAATAGCTTCCTGGTTTTTCCTGCCTTCGTTCTTGTCCCCTCGAATTCATCTTCTCGAAATTACAAAGCTACTCTTGATGAAAACCCATCAGCAGCTTCCCATGGCCTCCTAGATCAAAAGATACTTAAAGATTGGGCCCCATCTAGCCTCTCCAGCAGCATTTTTCTCTTACGTTTTATGCTTTAGCAATCCCAATAACTCCCTCCCTCCACATACCCTACTCTTCCTCACCTGTGTACTTTTATTCATGTTTCCCTCGAATTTTAATGACCTCTTTAGAAGGGCTATTTCCCCTTTAAAATTCAGGAAAATGCCAGTGTAGTAGTACGCACCTACAGTCCCAGCTACTGGGGCAGCCAAGGCAGGAGGATAACATGAGCCCAGGAGTTCAAGATTGCAGTGAGTCATGATAGTGCCACTGCATTCCAGCCTGGGCAACAGAGTAAGACATCTCAAAAATAAGTAAAACTCAATTTTCCCATCTAGTTTTGTGTGCTAGCACACTGTAGTGTTGTGATTTATATATTCATTTGTGTCTCCTACTGGACCATGAGCTTTCTTGATGGCAAGAATTATGTCCTGTTCCCCTTCACATCCCAAGTACCTTCTGTGGAGATCATATAAGTATAGGTACTCAAACTGTGTGTATTGAATGGATGAATGGATGAACTGGAGGTTTACATTAACATACAATTTATAAGTTGGTTCTTGAAGTCAAATATAAGTGGGAGAAGAGTGAGAAAGGCATTCTAGTTATAGAGAACTGCATGTACAAGGGCCGGGAGATTTGGGGAGGTGGATTCAAGGAAGTGGTGGTGGTTTGGTGTGGTTGGAGTATAGTGTGCATAGTGGTGCTCCCTGGAGAGGGAGGGGAGCCAGATACTATGAAGGGTCTGAAAACCTGACTAAGGAGTTTGGCTTTTGTCCTGTTGGCAACAGAGAGTAAGAGTTTGAAGCAGGGGAGTGATTTGATCAGAGCCATATTGTGGAAAGATTACCCCAGTAGCCAGCATGGAGGATGGACTACAAAGGAGGCAAGACGGGAGACTGGTAGGCCAAGTAGGAAGGAGATTCATGGGCCAAGCAGGAGATGTGGAGCCCTGAACTAGGATACTGGGGACAGGGAAGAGAAGAGGAGATGGATTTAAGAAATACTCAGTTGAACTCTATGAAATTTCTGTTTTATAAGAAAAAGCTGGGTGATATTGTCAATTTAATATGGTTTATTTTAATATTAATGAATTAAATTAACTGGATGGGATTTCAAATCTGATTGGAATGTGAATATGAGGAAGAATAAGGTGTCAAGGACAGGGACCATTTTTCTGAACTTGAATGCCAGATTGGATGGAGTGTCACCATGGGGAGCAGGAACCAAGGTCTGGGGGCATGGTAGGGAAGATGACATGTTTAGATTGGACATGTTGATTTTGACGTATTTTTGGAACCTCTAGGAAGTGGCTGGGTATCCTGATCTGAAGCGTAGGAGACAGGGCTAAACTGGAGACAAATTTAGGGATTACCAGTATAGAGAAAGCAGTTGTGGGAGAGGATGATTCACCCTGGGAGAGCAGCCCAGGCAGAGCTGGAGAACCAAGAGTGAGGTTCTGAGATGCCAGGAGGATTTTGAAAAGATATTTATGGCTGCATGCTGCAGAGGAGAGTCAGATAGACTGGAAAGTGTTTGTTGGATTTAGCAAGGAGGAGACTGTCAGGGACAGGGGTTTGTCTTGGGGGGCAGTAGTGGGAGTGGCTTGGACTGGCCTCTGGAAGGGCAGTCTGGGCCTGGACTTGGTGTCCTTTCATCCTTAATAATGCATCACTTCAGCCACCAGGGGGCAGTGGCCACATGGATTTCAGGTTGGAGGGATTCACTGGGTCCCACAAGCTGTTGGAGATGTGGGTAGGGTTGGGGGACAGGTCCAGAGCAGAGGCTGTTTCCTAATGGAGAGGGATGTCCCCATGTGAAAAGAGCAGGGAAGAAGTTCTTGGAAGGGCTGTGGGAAGGAGACCTTTCTGTGGGGCAGACAGGAGGCCAGTTAGAAATCCCCAGTCCTGGCCCAGTGCAGTGGCTCATGCCTGTAATTCAGCACTTTGGGAGATTAAGGTCACTAGATCACTTGAGCTGAGGAGTTCGAGACCAGGCCATGCAACACAGCAAAAATCTGTCTCTACCAAAAAATACGCAAATTAGCAGGGTGTGGTGGCATATGCCTGTGGTTCCAGCTACTTGGGAGGCTGAGGCAGGAGAAGGTCGAGGCTGAAGTGAGTTGTGATTGTGCCACTGCACTCCAGCCTGGATGACAGAGGGAGACCCTGTCTCAAACAACAACAACAACAAAAATCCCCAGTTGTGTCTCGCAGTTTCCGTCTCTCTGAGCCTTTTCAGGCCAGATGGGTTTTATTTAACACGATACTTCCAATAGCCATGGGTTTGTATTTTGAACCTTGATTTTCTTTGTTCTCACTTCTTGATAGTCTTACTTTGCATTCTGTGTTCTAAACATGGTGAACTTTTTTCAGTTCTCGACTGCTTCCATGTGAAAGTTCTTCTTCCATGGGAATGCCTCCTCCATCCTGCCTCCCCTTTATCCTTCAGGTTTTTATTTTGTTTATTTATTTATTTTGAGATGGAGTTTTGTTCTTGATGCCCAGGCTGGAGTGCAACGGTGCAACCTTGGCTCACAGCAACCCCCGCCTCCTGGGTTCAAGCGATTCTCCACCTTCAGCCTCCTGAGTAGCTAGGATCGAAGGCATGTGCCACAATCTAATTTTGTATTTTTAGTAGAGATGGGGTCTCTTCATGTTGGTCAGGCTGGTCTTGAACTCCTGACCTCAGGTGATCCACTCGCCTCGGCCTCCCAAAGTGCTGGGATTACAGGTGTGAGCCACTGTGCCTGGCCTATCCTTCAGGTCTTATCTCAGGCATCACTTCTTCTCAGAAGCCTTCCCTCACTGCCCCATCCACCTCCTCTTGGTGCCCATAGAGCCCTGTCTTGAGTCTTGAATATTCTGTCTTGTAATAATTTATTTATTTGCAGTCAGCTTTATTGTGATATAATTTGCATACAATAAAATTCAGCAATTTTAAATGTACAGTTTGATGAGTTTACACATACACACACACCCCTATACACACAGAGTTGTGTTACCACCACCACAATCATGTTACAAAACATTTCCATTACCCCAAAAAGTTCCTTCTGGTACCTTTGCTGTCAGTCCCCTTCTTCCACTCCCACCCTTTTCAACCACTCGTCTGCTTTTCTGTCACAGTAGTTTTGCTGTCTAGAATTTCATGTAAATGGAATCCTACAGTGGGTGGTCTTCTGCATCTCTGACTTTGCTTTTGAGCTGCATCTGTGTTGCTGTGTGTATCAGTAACTGTGTATTTATTGCTCAGCGCCCCCCCTCCCCGCCAACTTCAGATGAGGGTCTCCATGAGGGCAGAATTGTGTCTCATTTACATTTGTTTCTTCAGCTTGCAATGTAGTGCTAGCCTGTGATAGTACTCAGTACGTGCTTTTTAAATGAAATCAAACTGAATGGTTGGAGAGAGTCAGCCTTGGAGAGCTTCTGAACCTGGGTGTGCGTAAGGCAGGACCCAGCTGCAAGATGCCTCATGGCCTTCACATCCCACTTCAGCTGCTCCTCCATTTACCCTAGCTGGTTCTGCTCAGCAGATCCTCACTTCTTTGCCCTTCTCTAACCTGCTTCCCTTCACCTGGCCTTCGATTCCCTGCTCGTGGTCTCAGGGCCCTGCTCCATTGCCTGCTCCAGCCTCCTCCTGATCTTTGGAAGTCTCTACACCACTGAGCCCTGGCTTCCCTGAGCCTGCCAGTCTCTCCACTCCTCCTTCTGCCTGTTCCAGGACCCTACCCACTTCAGATGTCTCAGTCCGGCTCTGCATACGTCTCTCTCTGTGCCTCTGCGTCCTTCTCTCTGGGCCCCTTCTAGGATGATGGAGACAGCTGGCTGCCCCATCCTAGGGAACTAGGTTATGATTCCTCTTCCTGTCTGTCTTTTGTTTCCCCATCACTCTCTGACTCAAACACCTTCCCATAGGAGACCACTAGGGCAACCTCTAAATTTCATCCAGAAAAGCCTCTTTCCCTTGGCCCTTTATCTCCTTCTCTTGTCTCCTTTCTCCTCTCTCCAGTCTCCTTCACTCTTCCTGATACCCTCACTCCTCTCTGCTCACCATTCACTTCCCTTCCTCCTTCTCCTAGCCTCCTCTCTTCTCTCCCACCCATTCTCCTCCTGTCCTTGTTCTTCTCCTCCTTCCTCACCCACCCCATCTCCCTCTGCCTGAGTCCTCAGGGCCTCCTCCCTTCTTTCCATACGTCCAGTTCCAGTTCCAGGTCTCTCACTCTTTTTTTTTTTGAGACAGAGTCTCGCTCTATTGCCCAGGCTGGAGTGCAGTGGTGCAATCTCAGCTCACTGCAACCTCCGCCTCCTGGGTTCAAGTGATTCTTGTGCCTCAAGCTCCTGAATAACAGGTCTTTTCTTTTTGCCCCTTCTCTTTGCACCACTTTTATCCTTCTCCCCAGTTTCTTCCCTTCCTGATTTATGTGCCTTCATTTTCCTTATCTTATACCCTTTATCCTCAGAGGTTGTAAGGGAGCCCCAAGACTTATAACCAAGACACCAAGATGTACACACACACACACACACACACACACGGCTACAGATGCGTGAATAAACATGTTGCATTAATGAGCACATGCATCTATCAAAA
Source organism: Cacajao melanocephalus (assembly GCA_963573385.1). Taxonomy (NCBI): domain Eukaryota; kingdom Metazoa; phylum Chordata; class Mammalia; order Primates; family Pitheciidae; genus Cacajao; species Cacajao melanocephalus. Next base: position 13,005 of record CAUYLG010034180.1, read on the forward strand.
GGTATGTTCAAGGCCACGTGTGTTGGCTCACACCTATAATTCCAGCACTTTGGGAGGCCTAGGTGGACAGATCACCAGGTCAGGAGTTTGAGACCAGCTTGGCCAACATGGTGAAACCCTATTTCTACTAAAAATACAAAAATTAGCCAGGCATGCTGGTGAGCGCCTGTAATCCCAGCTACTTAGGAGGTTGAGGCAGAGAATTGCTTAAACCTGGGAGGGAGAGGTTGCAGTGAGCTGAGATCATACCACTGCAGTTTAGCCTGGGTGACAGAGCAAGCCTCTGTCTCAAAAAAAAAAAAAAAAAAGTGCAAAAATAAATAAGGTATGTTCAGACACTTACACACAATTAAGGGCATCCATAGCTTGCAATGTTTTGCACTTAGTATACATAAGGTATTATTAGTTGTATACATGTTTCTGAAAGATGAACAGGCAGAATGAGGAGGGAATAAGAGCTGAGCTCACAGATTCACTCGCACAGTAAAAGCCATATGCATGCACACCTGTACCTGGAGATGGCCCTCACTCAGACATGCACACATACATATTCCTCAGAAGAATCTGGTATTTCTGGAATTCAGCTATTTCAGAAGCAGAGAGAGCACACATGTTTTTGCTATGTTGTGTGCAGTGTGCAGTGTACATCTTTGCATGTGCCTGGAGTTGTATACATGTGCTGCATCAGCCTTCGTGGAATCATGACTCAGGGCTCCGTGGAGCCCTACAAATCAGTTAGGACAACCTGCATGTGGGGATTGCTTGACTGTCCTATTGGATCTGACTTTTGTAAGTCTGTGAGGGATGTCAGCTTCTGCTTAATACAGATATTCTGGATAATTAAGAGGTACCAATCATGCATAGGCTGTGAACCACAGACTCTTAACATACTGGCAAATAAGCATGTGATATAGACTTAGCACATATCAAACCAAGTTTTTTGGATCCTTAAAATTGGTGCTTAGCCTGGACAACATATGGAGACCTCATCTCTGCTGGGAAAAAAAAAAAAAAAAAAGGCTGGGTGTGGTGGTGCATGCCTGTGGGTCTACTTGGGAGACCAAGGCAAGAGAGGATCACTTGAACCCAGGAGTTTGAGGCTGCAGTGAGCCATGATTGCACTGCTGCACTCCAGCCTGGGTGACAGAGGGAGACCCTGTCTCAAACAAACAAACAAAAATAACTGGTGCTTAGTGTATACTCATTGTATGCACAATTATCATGTACTTGGTCATTCTTAGAAAGGATGACCCCCCCCCACCACCACCCGTGTGCTGGTCCTTGTAAGTGCCAGGGCTAAGGCAAGGAACAGGACATCCTTGGTCTCTGCGTTGTCCCTACTTCCCTTCTGGTAGGTACACAGGGTGTTCATAGCTCCTCTTGGGTCTATTGTGCACATACAGACTGAGGGGCCTGAGAGTCTGCTGGGTAGATTCATTGCAGGGTCCAGTATTCCTTTTTGCTCTTTACAGAATGGATAGTGTATGAGTTGTCATTACACACACCTTTTTTTGAGTTCTCTCCTCACTAGTGGGACCCCATGTGCCTTCGTATGCAAGCTGAATGGGTGTTTCTTATGTTCGGTTTTGTTGTGTGCCTTCTGTGGGTCACCAGAACCTGCTCATGGGCGTCTCTTGTGTTCACACTAGCTAAGTGTATTACGTTGGTGTGCCTGCTTTGTAGGCACAGGGGATAGGGTACTTCCTGCATTCATTTGTGTTGTGCACACACATATGGGTCCTGGAGAGGCTGCTTGGTAGGTGGCTATGGGGTAGTTCCATGTCCATTATGTTCATGCCCTGTAGGCACATGTGCCTAGTTTGTGTGCAGGTGGATTGGGCGTTTCCTGTTTTTATTTGTGTTGTGAACACACAGTGTGGATCCCAGGAATCTGCTCTGTACGGGAGTATTGTCGTCCCATGTCCATTGTGCACTTGCTGTATAAGACCCATACCTACTTTGGACACAGGGTAGTATTCTTGCATTTATTTGTGTTGTGCACACAGTGTGGGTCCCAGGAGGCTGCTCCGTACAGGGAGTAGTAGGTAGTTCCGTGTCTATTATGCACACGCTGCACAGGTCCTGGGTACTTACTTTGTACATCCACGGGGTAGGTGTTTTCTATATTTATTTATGTTATGAACTTCCAGTGTAGGTCTCGGGAGCATTCTCCATACACGTGGGCAGTTGGTGATTCTCGTGTTTCGCTCACACACATGAGGGTCCCGCGTGCCCACTCAGTACACACGGGGCAGCTTTGCTGGTAACAAAGCGAAGGGCGGCTGCAGCTGCTAAGCCAAGACCACGCAGCGAGTGCCTGCGTCCTCCTTCTCCTCCCTTCCCTCCCTGCCTTCCCCCTCCTTTTCTCTCCCTCTCACACCCCCTCCCAAGTCTGGGTACCACTTGCAACCCCATTCTCCTCTCTGCACCACTGCGCCCCTGCCAACAGGGGGCGGGAACCATGCACCCTCCCAGGACCCTGCTTCCACCTTCCCCTAGTCAAAGCCTCTTCACCCTTGGCCTTCCTTTCCTTCCTCCCTGTCCCCAAGCCATAATGTACCTGGCACAGGGGAGGTTCTCAGTGACCGGGCACTGCCTCATCTCTTTCCTTCCTTCCTCTCCCTCCCTCACTCCTCTCCTTTCTGCTATTCTTCTCTCCCCTATCTGTCCTTTCCCCCTTGTTGCTTCCCTGGACCGTCTTGTCACCTTCCTACTTTCTGCTCTCACCCCAGACTGCCCCTTCCTCCTTTACATGGGCTCTGTCTCTTTGCCCCCTGTCCCCAACCTTGTCTACCGGATCTCATTCTCTATATCTGACTCTCCATTTGTCTCTTCTTATCTCTGTCTCACAACTCTCTTTGGATCTCTGTCCAACAGAAAGCCTCTTTCAGTGTCTGTCTCCATCTCACTGTGTCTCTCTGTGTGTCTCCTGAGGTTTCTCTGTTCCTGTCACTTTCTTGCAGTCTTTGTCCATGTCTCCACATTTCTCTGTCTCACTTTGACTCTCTGGGTCTCTGTCTTTCCTTTCTTTCTCTCACCATCTCTATTATTTCTTTTAGTCTCTTTTTATGTCTTGATCTCTGTGTCTCTCTGCACATTTCTTTCTGTCTCTGTTTCTTAGGTTCTCTCTCAGAATCCCTATGTATATATCTCTGTGTTTCTGTCTACATTTCCTTGTTTGACTCTATCTCCTTGTTTGACACTCTCTGTTTGCCTTTTTCTCTGTCTCAGTCTCAGTCTCTGTATCTTTTTGGTCTCTGTCAGTGTCTGTCTTTCTGGCTTTGCATCTCTCTTTTTCTGTCTCTCTTTCTCTGTCTCTTTCAATGGCTCCTTCTTAATCTCTGTTTCTGCAGGTCTATCTCTCTTGCCTCTGTGTGTGTCTGCCTCTGTCTCTATGTCTTCCTGTCTCTGTATCTCTGCAACACTGCCTTGCATCTTCATCTGTCTCTTTGCATGTAGCTTTCTCCTATCTCTGATATGTGCATATCTATCTCTCTTGTTTCTGTGTCTCTCTCTTTGTGAATTAGTCTCTTTCTCTCCCCATATATATATATATTTTTCACTATCTCCCTGTATCTGTGTGTCTACTTTTCTGTGGCTGTCTTTCTGACTCTTCATCTCTCTGCATGGACCTTTCTCCTTATCTCTTTGTCCCTGGGTGTCTCTGTGGTTCATGGTGCCCCTTTGTGTCCCCATCTGCTCCCCCATCCCTCCTCTCCCTGTCTCTGTCCCTGTGTCTCTATGTTTCTGTGTGTCTCTGGACATCTCTCTGCCTCTGTGAATCTCTCTGCCTCCATGTCCTCTATACTTCCTGCCCTCTCCCTTCTCCTTTTCCTCTTTGTCTCTGTGTGTCTCTTAGAGTCTCTGGCTTTTAGGGCCTCTCCCTGCCTTTTAGTTCCCTGTGCGCCCCACCCTTCTCTGTCTCTTTCTCTCTGTGTGTTCCTGTGTCTGTTTCTAAGTGCCTCTATGTCTCTCTGTGTCTCTGAGCATCTCTCTGTCTCTATGAGTCTTTCTCTGCTTCTTCATCTTCTGTGCTCCCTGCCCTGTCCTCTCTCTCTTTTCTCTCTGTCTCTGGGTGTCTCTGTGTCTCTGAGTATCTCTGGGTGTCTGTGTGTCTCTGGACCTCAGGGTCTCCCCCTACCTTTGAATCCCTCTTTGCTCCCTGCCCCTCTCCATTTCCCCTCTGTCTCTTACTGTGTGTCTGTGTGTCTCTGTGTCTCTGAGTATCTCTGTGGGTCTCTGTGGGTCTCAAGGATTCTCCTTGTCTCCGTGTCCTCTTCTATTCCTGTCCCTCTATGTCTGTGTCTCTGTTTCTGCATATCTCTGCATCTCTCTATCTCTGTGTCTCTCTGTGTCTCTGTGGGTCTCGGGCCTCTCCCTGCCTCCGTGTCCCCTGCGCTCCCCGCCCTCTCCCTCTCCCTCTCTCCCCCCTCGCTCTCTCACTCGCGCTCTCTCTCTGAGCATCCTTGGGCCCGGGGTTGCCATGGGGACAAGGTGGGAGCCGGGGATGGCGCGCGCCTGGGCTCGCGCCGGCAGCTCAGGCGAGGAGCAGCGGCCAGAGCAGCGCCAGCAGCAGGCAGCGAGCGGGCGCGGGAGCGGGAGCGGGAGCGGGGGTAGCGTTGGCGGCGGCGGCTCCTCCTCGGCCATCCCCTCGGAGCCGTGCAGCTGACGCGCATGGCGAAGACAGCGGCGCCTACCGATGGGAGCAGCGGTAAGGCAAGGCGGCGCGGCGCAGCCGGGCGGGCGGGCGGCGGGCAGCCTCCTCCTCTCCCCAGCTCGCCTGCGCGCCCGCCCGCCTGCCCTCCCTTCTTCCCTCTCCCCTCTCAGCCCCTGCCCGCCCGCCCGCCCGCCCGCGCGGCGCTCGCCCTTCCATTTAAAAATCTTTAAAACTTTGCATATTAATATCTGCGCTTTGCATAATCTGACCCGCGCTTTATTGATTGCAAGAAGCTTAATGCAGCCGGCTCGGCCTATTGCAGAGAGCTCTCCGGGCGGGAGCCGGGCGGGCGCCGCTCGCTCCGCATCGCGCTCCGGCTGCCCGCTGCCGCCGCGGCCCCGGCCCTCTCGCCTCCCTCTCGGCGCCTGGCGCCGGGGCTTTGCCCCTTGGCTGGGTATTTTTATGATTTGGGGATGGGGGGAGGTCAGCTTGCTCTCGGTGGCAGTGAGGGAACCAAAAGAGAGGTGTACATGGGGGTGGGGGGAGGGATGGAAAGAAATGGGGACGGAGAGGAGGTGAAGAGGGAGAGGAAAAGGGAGAAGGGGCAAGAAGGATGGGGAAGGAGAGGTGTGGAGGGGGAGGCAGTATAGAGAGGAGAGGCAGTCGGCTGAGGACGGAGCTGAAAGGACGAGGAGCGGAGGAGCGGGACCCGAGGCGGAGGAGAAAGGAGGGAGGCAGGAGCGGACTAGAGAAAGAGCCTGACAGCCGCCGAGCTGGGAAAGGAGGCAGGCAGTGGGCGCTTCACCGCTGCTGCCCCCAGGCCAAAAAATAAAGAAAAGAAAAAGAAAAAAAAACAATACCAATAAAAAGATGATGAAATAAAACACATCGCATCCGGGGCCACTGAACACAAAAAGGAGCGAGGACGGAGAAGAGAGGCGAGGTGGCATCTGCTCCCGGCTGGCTGCGGCGCTTCGGAGAGGCTCCCTGGGCTGGGCGGGACCCCCATTTTGACCCTGCATTTGAGGAAGGGGCGACTGTGGAGAAAATGAGGCGAGAGGGGGTCAGGGCTGGTGGCGGTTCCGCCTGTTTTTTTTTTTTTTTTTATCTCTCTATCTCTCCTTTTCTGGGGGTGTGGGGGCCGGTTTAGTGTGATGATGGTGAGGATATTGGTCGGTGATGCTGCCTGAAGCTCCGAAGCAAGCAGGGTGCATAGGGGGGAGAGGTAAGGGGGCACAGGGAATGAGAAAGGGCTGGGGGGTGGGAATGAAGGGTGAGAGAAAGGAACGGGGTGCCTTGGACAGCAGAAAAGGTGAGAAATAGAAAAAAGCAGCCGGGATGGGGCACCCAGAGGCGGTGGCATCTCAGGCAGGAGGTGAGGTGGAAAACAGAGCTCCAGGGCCCCAGAGTGATGTTGGGGAGCCATGGTGCACCCCTCAGCTCTCTGGACAAAGTCTGTAACTTGGGGAACCCCTTCGACTGCCTTTTGCCTCTTTGCTCTCTTTTCATTCCCTTTTCATGTCCTTTCTCGGCTCCTTTATTTCCATCTCCTTTACTGGTTTTTCTTTCTTCCTATTTTCCAGTTTCTCTATCTCTTCCTCCTCTCAATAAAAGCTCTTTTTCCTTCTCCCTACCCCTTAGTTTTTCTTTTTCTATCTCCCTTATCTCTACCTCCTTCCCTTCTTTTTTCTCCCTTTTTTCCCTCCCCTCTTTCCTCCTTTCTTTTATTCTTCCTTTTCCTGCCACTCATTTCCCCTGTTGCCGGCCCTTTCTACCCCCTCCCTCAGTTTCATTTGTTCATCACTCTTGCTGCTCTGGCCTTGAACAAGGTGCCAGGGAAAGGGACTCTATGCAAAGGCAGGAATCCCCAACTTCCTACAAGAGCCTAACCTCTATTCTGAAACCCCATGAATTTCTACCCTCTTTTTTCCCCTGGGTGGGGGCTTGGGTCTTTCCCCCGGGGTTCTAGTGCCACCCCCTACTTCTTGTGGCCTCCTGGAGAAGTCCTGCTAGATGCTCACTGGGGCTCTGGGAGGGGGAGGGGAAGATCTTAAGTGAGGGCTCATGGCTGTGGACTCAGCCCCACTGAGAAGGGTGTGGACAGAAAAGAAAATGACATGGATTCCTAGCGGGAAGTGAAAAGGGGAGGAAATTGGGGCGGAGGTCCATCTAAGAGAGTCCTTAGAGCTTTTGAGTCCAGGTAAAAGATCCTGAGAGAAATCCTTTGGCTTGATGACCACTCCCCACATTTTGCCTCCTTCCCGGGGCCTGTGGAGTTGGGGAGTAGATCCTCGATTTAGAGAAAGACCCAATCAGCCTCTTCACTCAGTAGCTTCTAGTCTCTTGCCATCTTGTCAGGTGGATTTGTTCCTCTACCCCCCAGGATATTAGTGGAGGGTACAGAGTCAGTGCGCAGTGGGGGGCTGATGTGTACAGAGTCAGACCATGGCGGCAGCATGCATGTGCACAAGGCCTGCATGTGTGGCGAGATGTGTTCAGGAAGGACTAGCTATGTGTGCTGGGCCTAGAAGCCTTGGCAGAGTGAGGAGCCAAAGGTGTAGAATCACGACGTGCATTTTCAGTGTGGGGTCGGATGCCGGGGGTCCCCATTATGGGTGACATATGTGCCTGAAGGAGTCAGCGTGTATTTGTACTGATCTCTCCCTTGTCTTGATGTTTTTGTACCATCGATATGTTTGCACTCAGGAGGCCCTCTTTGGGTCTGCGCGTGGAAGCCATCCACGCGTGTGCAGATCCGTGTGCCGAGTGTGGCTTCAGCAGTGGACACGTGACACTTTGTATGTGCAGTGTGTTTGGAGTAGAGGCTCTGTGTGTGGTTATTAGGTCTGAACGTAGTGTGTGCACACAAAGGTGCACATTAAAGAAAGTCACATATGTGAAAGTATCATTTCTGCATGGATATATTGTTATTGCTTGGGGTCTCTGCGTGTCCTGGGTAAGAGGGAGGGTGGGTTTGTGAAGCAGGGTCTGGGTAGAGTGATGAGAGATGTGTGAGTGCACAGAGGTCGCAGGTGTATGACTGACTTTGACAGCATGCTTGTATAGCAACCTTGAAGCTGGTTTCAAGAAAACAAAACAAGAAAAGATCCTCTCTCCCCATAGTCTACCAGCCCATGAAAACCTTCCCTGGACCTTCTGTAGTAACAAAGCATCCCATGTCAGGGGGTGACAGGCAGGCCAGGAGTAAAGCCGATCAGGGCCACAGGCAGCATCTCCAGTTGCTGATAATGCGATTCCACATCTACTTCCTGATTTATGGGTAATGCTGGACAGAGGCCCATCTTTGTCTTTGGAGAGGTCCAGTCTCCCATTTCCCTGAGGCTGCTGGTGAACCCTGTGGCAGGTTGCAATGTCATCTTTGGGGATCGTGGTTGCCCTCACTTCCCTCTGCCAGTCTTTGCAGGGAAAATGGAAGGTGTCTGCGTCAGGGCCGTGGTTGGGAAAGAACTCAGCCACATGCTGTACACACATGCCTGTACCCATGCTGTGTGTGTACTAGAGGTTGTTAGCCTGTACATCCTAGACAGCATGCTGGCCAGGTTTTTTTTTTTTTTCCCAGCAAGTCCATCAGTGGCCACTCCAGCCATTCTGGTTCATATACACTCCCTTCTTGTATGAAGGGCCCATAGCCCAGAACTTCTTCCTCCACCAATGTGACAGCCAAGCAAGGGGCCCAACCTTAGCACCCCATTAGGTAGAGCTTTTCATAGCCCTGGTGTATAATCATAATGTGTAGAGGCATGATTTACAATGAGGGGAGCGGGGGCAGATGGCCATACCAGGGGCTACTTGGACATTTATGGGGGCAAGGGAGAAATTTTCATCTCTGGCATGTGCTGGTTAAATTTTAAGATATTTCAGTATAGAAATGGTTGAGAAACCCAAGTATGAAGAATTGTTAGAAGACAGAGTGGGTGTGAGGTCTCCTCAGACTTTTATCTATTCTTCCTTCTGAATATATGTCACTCATTTTTCCCTTGGGCTCAATAACTCCTGATCTAATAATAATAATGGCAATGATGTCCCTTACACCCACCTCACTCTTACAGTAGCCCCAATGGTGCCCCTTTCACAGATGAGGATTCTGAGGCCCACATTATTTGCTCAGCCCATCAGCAACCATGCTGACGCTAGAACCAAGGTCCTCCTCATACTGACCTTTGTCTGTCCTTTTTGGTCTGCCCTCTCCTATTAGCTGTCCCAGTGCCATTTCCTTTCACTGGCTCTGCCTCTTCCCCCACTTCCTCCCTGCCCCCTGAGATGTCCATCCACAGACCTGTCTCCCAGGACCTGTTGGGTGGATGGATGCCTTATGTGGCTCAGTGAGGGCTTTAAGGACCTGGGTCTTGCTTTATATCCTGAAGGGAGATCCAGCAAATGAGCATGGTCAAGCTTGTTCTGTCAGTGATGGTTTGGGCCTGGGCTTGTTCAAAGACAGGGGTTTGCATGAGCTTATGGTCTCCCCTACCCCTTCTGGTAAGCCCTGTGTCACCTTTTCAAATCTACATGATGGCCTCGGAAAGCAAATGCACTTTCCCTCACTCAATCACTACCCCAACTTCATTAGATCCTTGGGACAGGCAGCTTTCTCAGCTCTGACACATTCGGAAGGAGGCTGAAGGTGGTGGCTCCACACGCAAGGTCTTTGCATTCAATAGGGATTTATTGAGTAGTGTGAATCACTTAACAAATAAAGTCCGAGAGTTCCCTGAGGTAATTGGGCAATGGTGTACGATCACTTCTTACCTGGAAATGATTGCTAGGCACTGACCATGGACACAGACCTGGACTCTGAAATAGAACCAACCCCAGCCTTAGGCAGGTGAGCACAAAGGGAGTTTCCAGGTCATTAGGAATCTGGGGAATGAGGATGGCGTGGGTTTAGACAGGGAGGCAGGTCTTTGAGGACGCTCAGGCATTGAGAAAAGTGGGTGGTGGGAGGGCATAAAGATGGTCGAGGGAAGTGGGGAGGAAGCAGCCCAGGCTGGAGATGTAGCTCTAACAGTAGTGGTTGGCACAGTGCTGCAGAGCCCTGTCTGTGGAGGCTAAGCTGCTGCTCTGAGAAGTTTGAACTTGATCTGGCTGGCAGTGGGGAGCTATCATGCCTGCAATCACACACATACACATATACACATGCATCTCGTGGACAATACGGACTTGTATGTGAGCATGAGTGTGCTTGTGCCACACACACAAGGACCTTTATTCTGGCATCCATTCAGGGTCTCCCTCACAGAAACCAACAAGGTGGGGTTGGGGGCTATGTTAGTCCTCACTCTCAGGATCCTATAATGTACAGGGCTGTGGCCCACACATGCAAGTATAAGAGCAGGCTGGGGACCCTCCCCCACCCGGGGTGCAGACTCATGTGGCATTCGCAGACTTAATCCGCCGCAGTGAGGCCAGGGAGGCAGCATCTGTCACTTTCACAAACACAAGCAGCAGAGTCTGAGAGAGCCACATTCCACTTGCTCACAACTGCTTGAGAAACAGACGCCTGTACTGCACTGCCCCCCATGCCCCAAACAGAGACGGCCCCTCATGGCCCCCCACACCAAGCCCAGGCCAGTACACCAAGTCACTGCTACATTAAAGTGCGCACACACACACACACACACACACACACACACACACGAAGCACAGCCCCTGACATTCTGTCTCCCCATATGCACAACCATATACTCAGGCACTCTGACTTTAAGCACAGCTGCTGACTTCCTAACCCTTTATTCACACACAGACACACACACACACACACACACACACACACACACACTCGTTTTTGACTTAAAGCACAGCTATAGCCATCCCACCACCCATACACATATACCTACAAGCGGACTTCCGCACATACTCAAACACACAGCCTCACGAT
>CAUYLG010034181.1:0-78103 GCA_963573385.1 Cacajao melanocephalus
ATATTGGGTGTGCATTTCATTTACAAGTTTTGTGGAAGTAGAGATCATGGCTCATTTTTGTTTTATTTTTCTTTTTAGAATTAACAGATTTTAACGTAAGTTGAATACAGCTGCAGGAACATTGCTTATTCTATTTAGTAAATACCAATGTGGTATAAATTACAGGACTTCTTGAGTCACATAACACTATTTATTTGAAAATAATCCTGGGGTTCCTGGGCAAGATGACCAAATATGAACAGCTCTGGTAAGCAGCTCCTAGCAAGATCAACACAGAAGGCGGGTGATCTCCACATTCCCAACTGAGGCACCTGGTTCATCTCATTGGGACTGGTTGGACAGTGGGTGTAGCCCAAGAGGGCAAGCTGAAGCAGGGTGGGGCATCACCTCATGTGAGAAGCGCAAGGGGCCAGGGAACTCCCTCTCCTAGCCAAGGGAAGCCATTAGGGACTGTTTCCTACACTCTGGCCCAGATATTGCACTTTTCCCACAGCCTTCACAACCCACAGACCAGGAGATTCCCTCTAGTACCTACACAACCACGAGGGCCCTGGGTTTCCAGCACAAAAACTGGGCAGCCATTTGGGCAGAAACCGAGCTAGCCACAGCAGTTTTTTTTTTTTCCTTCCCCAGCGGTGCCTGGAACACCAATGAGAGAGAACCATTCACTCCCCTGGAAAGGGGGCTGAATCCAGGGAGCCAAGTGGTATGGCTCCATGGGTCCCACCCCGACAGAGACCAGCAAGCTAAGATCCACCAGCTTGAAATTCTTGCAGCCAGCACAGCAGTCCGAGCTTGACCTGGACGTTTGAGCTCAGTGAGGGGAGGGGTCTCCGTCATTGCTGAGGCTTAAGTAGGCAGTTTCAACTCCTCAGTGTAAGCAAAGCTGCTAGGAAGTTCGAACTGGTGGAGCTCAACAAAGCTCAGCAGCTGCAGGCAGACTGCCTCACTAGATGTCCTCACTGGCAGGGCATCTCTGAAAAAAGGCAGCAGCCTCTCAGGGACTTATAAAGCCCCCACCTTCCTGGGACAGAGCACCTGGGAAAAGGGACGGTAGTGGGTACAGCTTCAGCAGACCTAAATGTCCCTTGCCTGGCAGATCTGAAGAGAGGAGCAGATTTCCCAACACAGCACTCGATTCTGATAAGGGACAGATTGCCTTGTCAAGTGGCTTCCTGACCCCCATCTACCCTTACTGGGAGACACCTCACAGTAGGGGCTGACAGATACCTCATACAGGAGAGCTCTAGCTGGCATCTGGTGGGTACTCCTCTGGGATGAAGGTACCAGAGGAAGGAACAGGCAGCAATCTTTGCCATTCTGCAGCCACCACAAGTGATTCCCAGGCAAGCAAGGTCTAGACTGGACACCCAGCAAACTCCAGCAGACCTGCAGCAGAGCAGGCTATTAGAAGGAAAACTAACAAACAGAAAGAAATAGAGTTTCAACATCAACAAAAAGAACGTCCACTCAGAGACCCCATCCAAAGGCCACAGACCTCAAAGACCAAAATTAGATACATCCACAAAGATGGGAAGAAACCAGCACAAAAGGGCTGAAAACTCCAAAAACTAGAATGCTTCTTTTCCATTAAGGGATCACAGCTTCTCACCAGCAAGGGAACAAAACTGGATGGAGAATGAGTTTGACGAATTGACAGAAGCAGGCTTCAGAAGGCGGGTAATAACAAACTTCTTTGAGCTAAAAGAGTATGTTCTAACCCAATGCAAGGAAACTAAGATCCTTGAAAAAAGGTTAGATGAAATACTGACTAGAATAACCAGCATAGAGAAGAACATAAACGACCTGAGGGAGCTGATAAAAACAGCATGAGAATTTCGTGAACCATATATAAGTTTCAATAGCTAAATCGATCAAGCAGTAGAAAGGATATCAGAGATTGAAGATGAAGTCAATGAAATAAAGTGAAGAGACAAAAGAGTGAAAAGAAATGAACAAAGCCTCCAAGAAATATGGAATTACATTTAAAAGACCAAATCTACATTTGATCAGTGTGCCTGAAAGTGAAAAGGAGAATGAAACCAAGTTGGAGAACACTCTTCAGGATATTATCCAGGAGAACTTCCACAACCTAGCAAGGCAGTCAAACATTCAAATTCAGGAAATACACAGACCACCACAAAGGTACACCTCAAGAAGAGCAACCCCACAACATGTAATTGGCAGATTCACCAAAGTTGAAATGAAGGAAAAAAATGCTAAGGACAGCCAGGTAAAAAGGTCAGGCTACCCACAAAGGAAGCCCATCAGACTAACAGCAGCTCTCTCGGCAGAAACCTTACAAGCCAGAAGAGAGAGGGGGCCAATACCAATATTCAACATTCTTAAAGAAAAGAATTTTCAACCCAGAATTTCATATCCACCCAAACTATGCTTGATAAGCAAAGGAGAAATAAAATCCTTTATGGACAAGCAATACTGAGAGATTTTTGTCACCACAAAACCTGCCCTACAAGAGCTCCTGAAGGAAGCACCAAGCATGGAAAGAAACAGCTGGTACCAGCCACTGCAAAAACATACCAAATTGTAAAGACCATGGATGCTAGGAAGAAACTGCATCAACTCACTCAGGGGCAAAATAACCAGCTAGCATCATAATGGCAGGATCAAATTCACACATAAAAATATTAAGCTTAAATGTAAATGGACTAAATGTCCCAATTAAAAGACACGGACTGGCAAATTGGATGAAGAGTCAAGACCCATCAGTGTGCTACATTCAGGAGACCCATCTCACGTGCAAAAATACACATAGGCTCAAAATAAAGGATAGAGGAATATTTACCAAGCAAATGGAAGGCAAGAAAAAAAAAAAGCAGGGGTTGCAATCCTAGTCTCTGATAAAACAGACTTTAAACCATCAAAGATGAAAAGAGACAAAGAAGGGCATTGCATAATGGTAAAGGGATCAATGCAACAAGAAGAGCTACTGTCCTAAATAAATATATACGCACCCAAAGCAGGAGCATGTAGATTCATAAAGCAAGTTCTTAGAGACCTACAAAGAGACTTAGACTCCTACACGATAATAGTGGGAGACTGTAACACTCCACTGTCAATATTAGATCAACAAAACAGAAAATTAACAAGGATATCCAGGATTTGAACTCAGCTCTGAACCAAGCAGACTTAATAGATATCTACGGAACCCTCCACCCCAAATCAACAGAATATGTATTCTTCTCAGCACCACATCACACCTATTCTAAAATTGACCACATAATTGGAAGTAAAACACTCCTCAGCAAATGCAAAAGAATGGAAATCATAACAGTCTCTGAGACCACAGTGCAATCAAATTAGAACTCAGGTTTCAGAAACTCGCTGAAAACTGCACAACTACATGGAAATGGAACAACCTGCTCCTGAACGACTACTAGATAAATAAAAAAATTAAGGCAGAATTGAAGAAGTTCTTTGAAACCAATGAGAACAAAGACACAACATACCAGAATCTCTGGGACACATTTCCGCAGTGTGTAAAGGGAAATTTATAGCACTAAATGCCCAAAAGAGAAAGCAGGAAAGATCTAAAATCAACACCCTAACATCACAATTAAAAAAAATAGAGAAGCAAGAACAAACAAATTCAAAAACCAGCAGAAGACAAGAAGTAACTAAGATTCAAGCAGAACTGAAGGAGACAGAGTCACAAAAAACCTTCAAAAAAATCAATGAATCCAGGAGCTGGTTTTTTGAAAAGATCAACAAAATAGATAGACCGCTAGCCAGAATAATGAAGAAATGAGAGAAGAACCAAATAGAGGCAATAAAAATGATAAAGGTGATATTACCACCGATCCCACAGAAATACAAACTACCATCAGAGAATACTGTAAACCTCTATGCAAATAAAACAGAAAAATCTAGAAGAAATGGATAAATTCCTGGACACTCACACCTTCTCAAAGTGAAACCAGGAAAGAAGTTGACTCCCTGAATAGAGGAATAACAAGGTCTGAAATTGAGGCAGCAATTAATAGCCTACCAACCATACAAAGTCCAGGACCAGATGATTTCACAGCCAAATTCTACCAGAGGTACAAAGAGGAGCTGCTACCATTCCTTCTAAAACTATTTCAAACCATACAAAAAGAGGGAATCCTCCCTAATTCATTTTATGAGGCCAACATCCTGATACTAAAACCTGGCAGAGACACAACTAAAAAAGATAATTTCAGGCCAATATCCCTGATGAACATCAATGAGAAAATCCTCAATAAAATATTTGCAAACTGAATCTAACAGCACATCAAAAAGTTTATTCATCACAATCAAGTCAGCTTCATCCCTGGGATGCAAGGATAGTTCAATACACACAAATCAATAAATGCATCACATCAACAGAACCAAAGACAAAAAACACATGATTATCTCAATAGATGCAGAGAAGGCCTTTGACAAAATTCAACGACGCTTCATTCTAAAAACTCTCAATAAACTAGGTATTGATGGAACATATCTCAAAATAATGAGAGCTATTTATAACAAGCCCACAGTCAATATCATACTGAATGGACAAAAACTGGAAGCATTCCCTTTGAAAACCTGCACAAGACAAGTATGCTCTCTCTTACCACTACTATTCAACATAGAATTGGAAGTTCTGGCCAGGGCAATCAGGCAAGAGAAAGAAATAAAGGATATTCAAATAAGTAAAGAGAAAGTCAAATTGTCTCTATTTGCAGACAACATGATTGTATATTTAGAAGACCCCATCATCTTAGCCCAAAATCTCCTTGAGATGATAAGCAACTTCAGCAAAGTCTCAGAGTAAAAAATCAGTGTGCAGAAATCACAAGCATTCCTATACACCAATAACAGACAAACGGAGAGCCAAATCAAGAACAAACTGCCATTCAGAATTGCTACAAACAGAATAAAATACCTAGGAATATAACTAACAAAGGATATAAAGGACTTCTTCGAGGAGAACTATAAACCACTACTCAAGAAAATAAGGGAGGACACAACCAGACGGAAAAACCTTCCATGCTCATGGTTAGGAAGAATCAATATTGTAAAAATGGCCACACTGGCAAAAGTAATTTATAGATTCAATGCTATCCCCATCAAGCTACCTATGACCCTCTTCAAAGAACTGGAAAAAGCCACCTTAAACTTCATATGGAACCAAAAGAGAGCCCGCATAGCCAAGTCAATTCTTTTTTTTTTTATTATTTTTTTTTTACTGCATTTTAGGTTTTAGGGTACATGTGAAGAACATGCAAGATTGTGAACAAAGCTGGAGGCATCACAC
The DNA here is from genome assembly GCA_963573385.1 of Cacajao melanocephalus. Taxonomy (NCBI): domain Eukaryota; kingdom Metazoa; phylum Chordata; class Mammalia; order Primates; family Pitheciidae; genus Cacajao; species Cacajao melanocephalus. Next base: position 5,282 of record CAUYLG010034181.1, read on the forward strand.
TACCTGACTTCAAACTATACTACAAGGATTCAGTAATCAAACCAGCGTGATACTGGTACCAAAACAGACATATAGACCAATGGAACAGAACAGAGGCCTCAGAAATAATGCCACACACCTACAACCATCTGATCTTTGACAAACTTAACAAAAACAAGCAATGGGGAAAGGATGCCCTATTTAATAAATGGTGTTGGGAAAACTGGCTAGCCATATGCAGAAAGCTAAAACTGGATCCCTTCCTTACACCTTATATAAAAATTAACTCCAGATGAATTAAAGATTTAAACATAAGATCTAAAACCATAAAAAACCTAGAAGAAAACCTAGGTAATGCCATTCAGGACATACACATGGGTAAAGACTTCATGACTAAAACACCAAAAGCAATGGCAACAAAAGCCAACATGGACAAATGGGATCTAATTTAACTAAAGAGCTTCTGCACAGCAAAAGAAACTATCATCAGCATGAACAGGCAACCTATAGAATGAGAGAACATTTTTGCAGTTTACCCATCTGATGAGGGGCTAATATCCAGAATTTACAAAGAACTTAAATTTACAGGAAAAAAGCAACCCCATCAAAAAGTGGGCAAAGGATATGAACAGACATTTCTCAAAAGGAGACATTTATGCAGCCAACAAACATATGAAAAGAAAGCTCATCATCACTGATCATTAGAGAAATGCAAATCAAGAGCACACTGAGATACCATCTCGATCATTAAAAAGTCAGGAGGCAACAGATGCTGGAGAGGATGTGGAGAAATAGGAATGCTTCTACATTGTTGGTGGGAGTGTAAATTAGTTCAACCATTGTGGAAGAGTGTGGTGATTCCTCAAGGTTCTAGAACTGAAAATACCATTTGACCCTGCAATCCCATTACTGGGTATATACCCAAATAATTATAAATCATTCTAATATAAAGACACATGCCCATGTATGTTTATTGCAGCACTGTTCACAATAGCAAAGACTTGGAGCCAACCAAAATGCCCATCAATGATAGACTGGATTAAGAAATGTGACACATATACACCATGGAATACTATGCAGCCATAAAAAGGATGAGTTAATGTCCTTTGCAGGGACATGGATGAAGCTGGAAACCATCATTCTCAGCAAATTAACACAAGAACAGAAAACCAAACACCGTACATTCTCTCACAAGTGGGAGTTGAACAATAAGAACACATAGACGCAGGGAGAACGTCATACACCAGGGCCTTTCAGAAGGTGGGAGGGCTATGGGAGGGATAGCATTAGGAGAAATACCTAATGTAGATGATGGAGTGATGGATGCAGCCAACCACCATGGCATATATAGACGTATGTAACAAACCTGCACATTCTGCACATGTGTCCAAGAACTTAAAGTACAATGAGAAAATAATAATAATCCTATGAGTGTCCCCATCAAGGAACCAAGAAAGAAAATGAAGCAATTAATTAATTAGATTGTATATGATAACTAGTTGATGAAACCTTATACTAAAACATAGCTTCATTTTTAAAACAAACCCTATTTAGACAAAGTGCCTTGGTTTTCAGTATTTTTTCAAATCTAAAAATTTACTAATTCATTATAAAAGTTATAATACCTTTTTTAAGTTGCAACTTCTTCTTCAGAGTGAATTAGCAGACAGATGCATTCTTAGGCTGAATTAGTTGTTTTCAGGCCTGAAAGTGAGGGGAGAAGACAAGGAATACCATAAGTACCTCCTTTTCTCTCCACCATTAACCTTGGCAGTATTTGTTACCTATGAAAAGAAGAGAAAACATAGGTATGGCAGTTACCCAAATCCTTAGAAGCATGAAGGAAAATTAAAACTACTTGTGGCCAGGCACATTGGTTCATGCCTGTAATCCCAATACTTTGGAAAGCTGGGGCAGGAGGATCACTTGTGGCCAGGAGTTTGAGACCTACCTGGGGAACATAGTAAGACCCCCAACTCAACAGCAACAAAAATAGTCAAGCATGATTCTGCCTGTAGTATCAGCTGTGCAGTAGGGTGAAGCAGGAGGATTGCTTGAGCCCAGGAGTTTGAGGCCGTAGTGAGCCATAATTGCAACACTGCAGTCCAGCCTGGGTGAGAGCAAGACACTGTCTCTAAAAAAGTAAATAAATAAAACTACCTGCACCCCTAGGCTTTCATTTCCTCAGAACATCACCTCAAAAAATGAGAATACATTTGACAGAAGAGTATGTCTCTTCCCTGTGTCATTTAGCTTGTAGACCATTTGAAAATGAGACTTGGAATCTTTGAAGAATAGTAAGTTCTCACTTGTAAGTATCTTCAGCTCTGTGAACTGCAGTGTGGTTTGTAACTTTCTAATCTTTGCTTTGTTGTTTTCTTTATCCTTTTAGTTGTGTTATAAAATTACTGAAGCACTTGGCACTAAATACTTCTGACTCCAATTAATCCTCTTCCCTCCTTGCCACTGCGAAAACTAAAATTCAGAGTTGGCTGACACACTTTGGATAACTTTCTTTCCTGTATCATCTCTTTCTTTTAGATACTAGGTGATGGACAAAGAGTTTCTATGAATTTCTGCAGCTAAATTTTCATTATGGTTCAGACAAAGCTGTTAAATTGCTGGTTCTTACCACCTGGAAAATAAAAATCCCTTTGCATTGTGAAATTGCATTGATACTTGTGCTTCTAGATTAAAGAGACTTAATTCAGAATTACGTATTGTGCTTTTTTTTTGGTAGAAAATCACAGAAATGAAGGCTGGGAGGCTGACATGTATCGTTGGTATTCATGAAAGATCATTCTGGACTTTCATGACTATCTTCTTTACTTTGGCTTTCTTGGACTACAAGTTTTATGTCTGGAAACAGTTTTAGTTTGCTTCACTAAGAGAGCTTTAGCATTATTTCTGCTGTTCAAAAATCACTTAGACAAAATGTGATTCAGTTGAAAACAATGTATTCCGTGATACTAAGTGCTGCCCTTGTCTAGATCACATTGAACACTGAGTCCTGGCATAGAAGATAGATAAAACTGAAGAAATCGTAAACTAAGTATCAGTCCATTCCAATTTCTCCACATGGTCTGGTATTCAACATTGCTCATGTAGTAGGTACACAGTTTTCCTATTATGTATATATTGCATGCATATATGTTATGTATACATATTACATATATATGTTACACATATAAAGCATGTATTATGTATAATGGGATATAATACACACATATATAATGGGATATACTTTTCAACCTCCAAGCAAGCCCTATTCACATACAGGCCTTCACTTTGGCACACCTGGGAGACAGAAACATATAACCTGCCATTCCTGTTATACATATATGTAAATAGGGCTTGCTTGGAGGTTGAACCAAAGAACTGAATAAAAGGTGAAAAGTCTCCACTACAGGTATTTATAGGACCTTGAACAGCAAAGAACCAAACCTATTCTTGTCCCAGGGAGAAATATGGGGTGGAGTCTGAGAATGTGGCTATCTGACAAAGCTCAATAGCTCCCTGACGTATGTGAGCACTGGTGAGCATGTTTTACAGGTTCCTTTTCCCAGTTTAAGTTAAGACAAATACATTATTTTAAGCCCAAGCTGGAAAATGTCACCACTCTTTAACAATGGTTATTTTAAAAAAGCATTTAATTAACTATTCCTTTTACCTGTGATCACAAATGAGCAGTTTAACTTTGTACTTTACTTGATTGACTATATAATACATAGGTATGTGTATATGTCCATGAGTTTTTAAAAATGTGTTTATAATTACTATGGATTCAATAGCTCATTATAAAGGGAAGTTATATCCCAGGTTATGGGTTTATCTCAGATTTTCTTTTTATGGATCATGGCCAGCAGATATGACTAAAACTATGAATAAACATAGGATTAAAGTTATGGAAAAGTTTAAAAATTGTTTGGCACAGGCAAGGCATAGGGAAACCTACAATTTACAATTGGCTTGTATTTCACCCCAATACTTATGCACATCAGACTGATCACCAAGCTTTAAATTCTCGGTGGCTATATCATGACTGCTTAAAGTGGCTTTAGTGGACACCAGCAGTTATCTACTCAGGCCCCCAAAATCCCATTTACAATATCTGTGCACCCTTCTGGGCTTTGACGTACTTTTGTTTCCAACCTCTGTGGGATCAGGCTGAAGCCATTCTCCATAGCCTGGGCCTGAAACCATGCCCCTTTGATTGACATCTTCCCTCTCCCTGTCCTGCTTCTCCTCAAGTGTACTAGGCTTTCCCAGGAAAGACGGCTTCTGGGGAGCCAGACCTAAGACAGAGCTCTTTTAAAGTAAAAATACACAGACCCCATCTGTTAGCTAGCTCTACTAAATGGGAAGTCCAGCAACAAATGGGCACTGCAAAGTAAGTGTGGATGATTTTGATAGGGCTAGTGTGAAGCATTATACAGAAACCCCCTATGGTTTTAATGGATAAAAGAACAACTTTTAGAATTGCCTGAATGGACCAACTCCATCATACAAAAGCCCTGTCTGCCACAGTTGCTTCTTGCCTTTCATGCCCCGTGTTCTTGTGGTTCAGCAACTCCAGTGAAAAGCTGTGTGTCTACTGTCTCCTTGTAGTAATACTGCCTTAACTCTTTCAGTATAACCACTCATTGCTAGGTTGAGCTTTGCTCTGGGAAGCCAGGATTTAGACAGGAAGCAGCAGTGGAGTTGGGTCTTTGGGGTAGGATAAATCCATCAGAAAGCCTCTTGACTCTGACCAGTGCCCTGACACTTCTTTTGCCTCCTCCTCTTAAGAACCTCTTTTTTCTTACTTCTCAACAGTTTCCTAGGGCTAGCTTATTTTTTGACCTCTGTCTTTTTATTGCCACTGGTTTCAGATGACATTTTCTTTCCTGTTGTTCACTGTAATTTTTTAAAAAGTCTATTATACCAGGAAAATAAACCCTTTTCATATTTTTAAAATGCATTGTGTGTGTGTATTAGCATGTATATGTGCTCACACATATGTTTAGTAAGGTGGGATTGTGTTCAGAAAGAAAGATTTACTACTAGTACTAAAGGCAAGAGACAGCAAAAGGCTCTGCTTTACTTCTGTGTCCCTTCCTCAGCCTTCTCTTTTTTAGTTAAATTCGTACAGAAAACATGTTAATCATGGAATTTTGTCCACAAAAGATTTAGTAAGAACCATTTCCATTTCCGAAATTGTTTTTGATGTTTTGGCCCTGAGTTGGATCTAGTTCAAGAGTAAAGACAGAAAGATTTGTCTAGGAAATGAGGCAATGGATTGGGAATTGGAAACATTGCTAAAGGCAGCCTTGAAGCCAGAAGAGGTAGGGGAGGAGGGGAAACACTGAAACCCTTAGTCATAGCACCAAAGAACTAGTCCACGAGTCCTTCCTATAAAAATAGATAGCCAGAGTCCTCATTGTAAAACAAGAACCAAGCTGAGTTGAGAGATCTGAAGCAGGACTAGTTGGGAGTGACCAGAAAAGGAGGATGAGCACAAGCATGACACACAGCAGCCGGGGAAAAGGCATTTGGTGACCTGAAGCTATTATTCTTGGGTGATGAGTGGAGGATACTCTGAGGTCACACACGAATCTGCCACACATGATGTCATTTCCAAGTCAGTCAGGAGCCTGCCGCACAGGGCGTATTTCAGCCCTTGCTGCCCTGTAGCAGGTGTCGGGAATAGACCATGTTAAAACAAGGGCCTGCTTAAGAGATCCACCACTTTTCATTTGATTTAGATCAATGAATGGCTTTATGCTCTAGAATGCTTTTCCCTTGTGGAAGTTTTGTACTTTGATTGACAGATTCTAACTGTTTTCTACCTAGAAGAAAATGGAATAGGCTTTACTCTTGAAAGGTACCTGTTGCTGGGATTCAAATTCCCAAAATAGAAATTGCCATTCCTTTCTCATCTAAAAGATCTGATTTGAAAATGGGAGTTTGAGCAAACCTAAGCTTTACTGCAGATAGATTTTTTGGTTCTCTTTTTCAAAGAGCAGAAAATTACACATAATGCAATAATTGTGTGTTTTTTTGTTGCTTTTTTTTTTTTTTTTTTTTGCCATGAAGATAAAATTACTAAGGAGGAAAGGCTCTATGAGAAAATACAAATCCTATTGTAAAGAACACAATTAGAAGAGGGTAATGCAAGACACATCAATATATTGCCATCTGTAGTAATCATTAACTTGTTTCTCTTGCTGTTTGTTTATGATTCAAAAAGTAGTATCCTTTTACAAGAATTCTGAATCACAATAGATAAATAAATCATCAGATTGGAATACAGATGGAATACTGAAGAATAGTATCATTCAAGTGATGAGAAGAGGAGCAGTATCTTGTAAAAGATCTTACAGAGAAAAGCAGCAAGAATGTGGAAACCAGCAGGAAATCTATGCAGGTGTTTGATTTGTTTAGATAAGTCAAGAAAACAACTAATTACAAATCATAATTATGAATATTTCTTTATGCCAGAAACTATAGTAATTAAGTCCTTTGCAAATATAATCTCACTTAATCTCCACAACATGCCTATATGTCACATTATTATCTCATTTATAAATAATCAAGCTTACTCACTGCTAGTAACAGGAGTTGATTTTTGAGTAACAGGAGTATTGGGTTTGAACAGCTAGTAAAGATGAACTGTAATAATATGAATACCTAAGAAGTCAGATGTTCAGTTGATCTATGATGGAAAATTTTAAACAAAAATATGCTGAAAGTATAGTGGAGCAACTGAAACAGGAAAGCCATTGGTATGAAAGACAAAGGTTTCTAGCCTAGATATTGGAGAAGGAATTACAACTAGAAAAAAAAACTGTTTGGAATGAGGCGAAAAACATGATACAGTGAAAAAAAAGCAGACTGGAACTCAAAGAAGCTTGTGGACAGAGTGAATGATGAGTTTAGGATTTCAGAAGCTGAGTACTTCCTGATAAATGAAGGTTCAGGGTGTGACCCCAAGCAGGTTAATACATACTAACTTTATTGTATGTGTGTTTTCTCTTTGTGAGGACAATGAAGCAAATATTTATTAGTACCTAGTTTATATTCATATTGGACTAAAATATTGACTTTTAAAACTGGACATTAATTATTATAGTAATTAATTATGTAACAGACTCATTAAAGGTAAGTCTTGGTGAATAATGATTTTGGAAGTCTATTAAATTTTCCTTTCATTTTGTTCTATTTTGCTAACCATTCACTGCCGTTTCCCTCCTGAGAGGTATTTAAGTGATAGAGGAACAAACAGACCTCTCATTTCCTTTTGGTTAAGTAAAATATAATATTGTAAAATTATTTTGTTTATTGAGGGGGCACTTGTAAAAAAATTATAATATGGAAGTTTTGCTGATTACAATTTAATTCCCAAGAGTAGGAGGAAGCTCATGAAACTTTTGTTTGTTTTTTGTTTTGAGATGTGGTCTGCCTCCCAGGCTGAAGTGCAGTGGAATGGTATTGGCTCACTGCAGCCTTGAACACAGGCTCAAGTGATCCTCATACCTCAGGTTCCCAAGTTGCTGGGATTACAGGCATATGCCACCATGCCCAGCTAATTTTTAAATTTTGTTTTGTAGAGACAAGATCTTACTATTTTGCCCAGGCCCATCTCAAACTCCTGGGCTCAAGTGATCCTCCTGCCTGCCTTCAAAGTGCTGAGTTTATAGGTGTGAGACACCATGCCTGGCCTGAAACATTTTTCATACTTATTTTTCTGAGTTACCATGTCCAGCATGCAAGAGAAAGATGCTGTATACATATTTAATATTTTAATTTACTTTCTAAAATATATAATGGAATTTAAATTAATTTGAATATTTGTATTTAGGTTTTCTCATTGATTAGAGTTAGATAGCTATTATATATGTTTTGGGGGTTAATACTACATCCTTCTGCTCTCTGCTCATCTCCAACCAACAAATGAAGAAAAAAAAACAAAGAACACTCACTGCCTCCACTTAGTTAATTTTGACTATATTAAATGATTGGCTATCTGGGCCATTTTTTCATTAAGTTTTTAGGCTAAAAATTCAACAGATAAAAACAATGTAATTCATTTTTTATGGTATAATTTTCAAAGGTTCATTATAAAGTTATACTATTCTATAAATTCTCATTTTGCTTTTTCAAAAAAATGATGTATACAAACATACCTAGTATATTTGTAAATTATAAAAGCATAGTACATAATATAAACAACATGTACCTCGTACCCACCTTAAAAAATTAAACATTATTTTTAACTTCTAAAATAATTTGTGCTTCTTTCTGCTGGTCTTATCCCCTTGCCTCCCTGTCAGAGGTAATCACAATAAAAAATGTTTTATTATGAAATATCACAGCATATACATATATATAGCAACCTTCCATTACTTATTTTTACACTTCCTATTATGTATCTGAGATTCATCTGTGTTGACACATTTAGCTGCACTCTTTTCTTATCGTGCCGTGTAGCTAATCTGCTGTATGAATAGACCATACGGTATAGGTCTATTCTTCTGTAGACGGATACCTTGATCCATGCTTTCGCTGTTACAAAGACTGCTGTTAATAATGCTCTTGCACATAGCTGTTTGTCCACAGCTGCATGAGTTTCTTTATGGTCTATTATCTAGAAATGAAATTGCTGGGTCTTATAATAACCAGGATCTTAACTTCAGTAGAAGTTACCAAAACGTGCTACTAATTTTTACTCCCACCTAGATGTATAAGAGTTCTTTCTGTTCTACATCTTCATCAACGGTTGTTACTGTTATACATTTTTAGATGAAAAGTAGAATCCAAAAGTAATTTTGATTTTTTTCACTAATTACCCTAGTAAGAAGAATTTTTTTGTTTATTGGTATAAACGTTTCCTTTTCTGTGAAATATCCATTTTATCTTAAAATATGACTTTTTCTTACTGAATTGTTGGAATTCTTTATATTTGAATGATATTAACCCTTTGCCTTATTTGTAAACTTGTCTTTTTGTTCTTTTTACGGTGACTTTTGATGAACAAATCTTAGTTTCAAAGCTGCTGGAAACTTTGTCTTATGTAAAAAATATTTTCCTACATTAAGGACATTAAAATATTTTTCTTTGATAAGGTAAAGTTTTGCTTTTCAGATTTAAGGCTATGATCTACTGGAAATTAATTCTTGTATAGGATATAAAATATAAATTCAATTTCTTTAAGTAAGAGTCAACAATTGTCCTGGCTCATTCACTGATTTGTCATTTCTGTCTCCACTGAATGACAATGACACGTGTGCCTCAAGTACACTCCAACTGCAGGGTCTTGGCACTGGCTTTGGCCTTTGCCCGAAGTGCTCTTCCCTCAGGCAGTGACACGCTACCTTCTGTACTTCCTTCAGCCCTTTTCTCTAAAGTCATTTCTTCAATGAGGCCACATATGGCCATTTATATTTAAAAATCAATACTTTTCCAAACTTTCGCAATCCCACATCCCTTTTTTTCCAGTGCTCTTGTGACTATTTGAATTTGTGTCTACCTGTCTTATTTATGTTATTGTGCCTCTCTCCCACTGAAACATAAACACAATAAGGAAAATGACTTTTGTTGGTTTTATTTACTGCTAAAACCCCAAAACCTAGAAAAATGCCTAGCACATAATCAGTGCTCAGTAATACAGATTGAGTGAGTGGATGAAAGAGCATATTACATTTGAAAATGGATCTGCTTGCAGGCTTCAGGTCTGTTAGATTCACCTATTGCTTTTTCTCTGGGTGAGTGCCAGTACCTTAATCGACAGCTATAAAATAAGGCTTGATGTTTAGTAAGGCATGGCCTCTACATGGTCTCATTCTTTAAGGGTGGTTTATCTATTCTTGATAACTTCTTCTCCTAGGTAAATTTTAGAATTATGCTATCAAAACCCTTTTTATACTTTATTCACATGGCATTGACTCTGTAGTTAAATTTCAAGAAAACACTTAAAAATTATTTTTAATCTTTCTACCCATAAAAATGTCTTAGTTTTTTCTTTATTTTTAAATATATTGTACATATTATCTCTATAAGGTTGTGTACTGTTTGATAAATGCTTATTCTTAGTTAAGGTTTTCATATATTCTTCTATTAAATCAGGAGGTCTTTAAACATTGACATGTATTCTAAAAATTAAATAATAGAATATGAATTTTTAAATAAAGGTAAATTTCTGAAAGAAGTTAGTCATTGTAATTAATCAGAAATTTTCCATTTAGCTGTGTGATGAAAGTATTAAAAGTGAACCTAATAAAACTACCGAGAAAGCTTAAGGAGGAAAACAATTTTGCTCTTACTTGTAACTTTTCTCCCACTCTAAAGCTTTATATAACCCATCTCTAACAACATTCATTACTTCCTCCCTTGTGTTTCTAATTATGACTCTGTTTTACAGTAATTACCATAATATCGTGTTGTGTGGTAATGATCTCTACATACATTTGTCATCCCCCACTAGATTACACACTCATTGAGACCAAGAACTTTATCTTGTCTTTTTATCCTCAGGCTTAGTCACAGTGCCTGCCATGGACTACATGCTTATAATGTAGTCATTATAAGCTGATGGGCATTAAAATTGGGCATCCAACAGAGATAATAGAATCTACTTTTTAAAAAAAACTTCAAAAATTGCACAGAAATTGGCCTGTCTGATAATCCCTTTATTCTATGTCCTCTTTCCCTTTAGGTAAGTGTCCCATTCTCTTCCATTTCTCCTCCGACACTCACCTCTTCAGGCTCCTTTGTTGGATCTTTTTTTCTCTGCCATCCCTGAAGACATCAGCACTTCCTCAGGAATCTCATTGTAGCCCTGTTTCTTCTAATGCTACTCAAAGCCTATTACGTATCATTCACTCCTATGTCTTCAGTTACACCAATAATGCTTAAATATATAACCTCAAAACTGAACACATTTTAAAACTCCTGAACCTTATTCCAAAATTTCTACATATCTACATGTATCATAAAACCTGCAATTAACATATAAAATTTAATGTTCCTAATATGAACTAATTAATTCCCTTGTCCACACATCCTTCTAAAATTTGCCATTCTTCCTTTATTCATATGATGATCTAGGTTGTCACTATTCATTCAGTTACCGGGATGAGAAGAATGAGTCTTTCTGAGGCCTTATTTCAAACAGATAATGCTGACTTAAAAGCCTGTGTCCTAAAAGTGTCCCCAATATCTCCTTCAGTCTTCCAGTTGCTATGGGCTGAATTAGGTCCTGTATTTTTCAGCTGGACTATTACAAAATGACACTTCTTGTCTTTTTGACTCCAGATTGACTTTCTTCAAGTTCTTATCTAAATTATTTTCCTAAAGTATACATTTCTTTATGTATACTTTTAAGTTGAATGTTTCTTTTAACATTGTTAAAAGGGGAAAAGTCCAAATTCATTAGTACAGCACACAAATCATTTGTATGCCCCAATCTATCTTACCACTTTCATCTCTTCCACATATATTCTCTATTCATACCAAAATTTTAAATGTCTCCTGACATCACATTCTTTCATACATTTATACGGGCTGTTTCTGTTCTATCATTTTCTCCTTTGTATCTAAGTAACTCCTACTCATCCAGCTCAAATATTATCACTCATTTGAAGTCTTCCAGGATACACAGAAACTGAGTAACCAACCCCTCTCTGTTTCTAAGTGCTTTACTTATACCATTATGTCTTGCTAATTTGAATTAAAATCTATTTATATGTTTGTCTACTCTTCATTATTCTGGGTTATTTTCTGAAGGTCAGAACCATTTGCTTTTGCATTATTTTATCTGCCCAAACTGTTGGGTTATGTGTCCATCCTTGAACAAAATTCTGCAGAGATGCAGGAAACATCTTTTGTCCATGTAGAGGACATCCTTCTCCCTTGTCAGCACTGACTGAGTTCCATCCTTCTTGCAGGCCTATATGATCAGCTTCTTCTTTATAACTTTGTCAAACTGCCCAGCCACCTCAATTTGTCTTTATTTCCTTGTTTTCCATTATTTACTGTATTAACTAATCTCTCTATAATCAATACAGAATATTCTAAGGATTATATATTTCATCATGATCATAAGCATTGGACATACAGCACAGGAGTCTTATAATTTCTCCTACTTGGCCCTCAGTACCTGGAAGATAATGGTGTCTGAAAACCATAATACTATGATGGATTCTGAACATGCTTGGCTTTAAGTACTTTGTATATATTATTTCATTTAATCTTCCCAGTAGTCTTTTTCAAGATACAAACAATAATGGATGCACTATTCTAGAAGGCCAATCCAGGCCTATCCACCTCAATATTTCTATTCCAACACACCTTTTTTTTTCTTTAGGGACAGAGTTTCCCTCTGTCACCCAGGCTGGAGTGCAGTGGCACAAATATAACTCACTACAGCCTCAACCCATTGGGCTCAAGTGATCCTCTCATCTTAGCCTTTCGAGTAGTTGGGCCTACTGGTGTGTACCACCATGCCCAATGTGTGTATATATATATATATACATTTAATTTTGCAGAGATGAGGTCTTGCTATGTTGCCCAGCCTGGTCTTGGACTCCTGGCATCAAGTGGTTCCCCAACCTTGGCCTCTCAAAGTACTGGCATTACAAGCATGAGCTACTGTGCTAGGCCACGATACCTTATTGCTTTAGGACCGATTTTCTCTCTCCATTTTCCATGCTCAGCTATCCCTTTTATCACCTATTTGAACCCTGTGTTGTCTTTAATGTACTCCTTTGTAGATTTATATGATAAAGTGAAAATAGCTATGAAAACTCTTGCCAAGGCATGTTATACAGTATATGGCCCTTTCCTGTGGAATGTTTAGGAGTAGTTTGAAATTTGGCTTAGCAGCCTTAACACTTGATCCATGATTTTTCTTAAGAGTTAACATCACTATCCCAGAGATGCACAGGCAGCCAGATTATTTTGCCAGGTTATTAACACAGATCTGTAGTACTAGGACATTTCCTTGATTGTGATTGCCTTTATGTTTGCTTATTTTGAGCCAAGATTCCTTTAAAAAATGCAAATGGTTATCCAGAAAGATCTGGAGAAATGATTTAGAAAGTTTACTTAAAAGACAAAGGAAATTTAGCAACAGAAAAAGGCTAAAAGTGTAGTTTTAGCTGTCATATATTATTTTCATGATGGAAGGAATTATGTATTCCAAGAAAAGGAAAGAAACTCTAAGAGTACCCAGAAGATTTCAGAGGAAGTGACATGATCCTAAATCAGGTTCTTGATGGCAAAATGTTATTTAGAAAGCCTATTTTTTAAATGGAATAGTTTTTGTGGTCAAATATGAGCAACAATAATCCTTTACCTGTAAACTTTAATTTATTGATGTCAGGTATTTTGGATGAATATACATTTTTAGGAACCAAAATTACTTTTCTTTAGATGTGTTATTTAAAACACATTTAGAAATAACTCTAGTTATATTTCAAAATGGCACAAAGATTCTACACATACAATCTCTTCTCTGGAGATTTTCTTAAATTTAAACAAATACAAAAAGGAAATGTAGCTGCAAAAGAACAGAGGTGTTTTGGATTGCCAACAGATGAAAGCTTTAAATATTTCTAGAAACCATAGGGTACACTGAACTGCATGGAATAGAAAACTAGAGGAGTATGAGGTCAGATACTGGAAAAGGTCTAGAATTAGGGTCTGCAGCTAGAATGATGGATGAAGAAAGCAGAAGACATGGGACCAGTCGGGCTGAAAACATGGTGACTGATGACTGAAAAGAGGAAAATTTGTTTTATGTTAAGATACAAACACATTATTTATAGAAAATAAAGACAAAAAGGAAATATAGAAAAACATGGTTTATATATGTAGAAGACAAAAATAAGACAGAATTTCAAGCAGTTGATGAATAAGAAAAGCTATTTTGCTTGAAGCTAAAAAATTCCCCTTTGAACGAGCCAAGATTTGTAGTATTGAAAGCATAAAGAAGTCTAATTCTGTCACATTACCCAGCCAGCAGACAAAAATATTAATAAAATTAAAACTACAATACTATTGTTTACTAGCTTTCAAATTTTAGAGTCACTCATAAACAAAGTCTGGAGGAATGAGTTGCAGTCAAAAGAGTATTTCAGTTAGAAAGTTTTTGGACATTTAAAAGTATAAATGGGCCAGGTGCCATGGCTTATGCCTATAATCCCAGCACTTCAGGAGACTGAGGTGGGAGGATCACTAGGGGTCAGAAGTTTGGTACCAGCCTGGCCAACACGGTAAAAATACAAAAATTAGCCAGGTGTAGTGGTGTGTGCCTGTATTCCCAGCTACTGGGGAGGCTGAGGCAGGAGAGTTGCTTGAGCCTGGGAGGTGGTGGTTGCAGTGAGCTGAAGTCAAAGCCTTTGCTCTCCAGCCTGGGCAACAGAGCAAGACTCTATCTCTAAATAAGTAAATAAATACATAAATAAAAGTGTAAATATAGCTGAGATAATTTGAGAATTGGAAATTGAAGGAGAAAAGAAAAAAATGAATAACTTCAATCAGAGTATTTGAGATACTGATTCAAATTAAGGGAACCAAATATAAAAGTGGGAACATACTACGTAAGGTTATAAAATAACAATCAAATATTTAAATGAATAAAAACTGTTAAAGGCTATGTAGAGACGTATGGAAAAAAAGACAAAATATGTGACAGAATATATAAATTCTCATCTTTCTTAGTGTCTAGAGATTTAGATATATTTGCGTGTTATTTAGAACTGTGATGTCAACCAGCAGAAAAAAAGTCCTAACAGTAAATAAATGCTTTAAACATTTACCTCTGGACTGGGAAGGTTAGAGAAGAGAGTTTTGTTTTTCATCTGAAGTGCTTTTGTACCTTGTATTTGTTGCCAAGTGTGTATTCTTTGATAAGAACATTTTAAAACTAGAAATTTTAAGATACTATATTCTAAGAGCCTCTATGGAAGAAGACTTGAAGTATTAGGTAGTGTTCTAACAAAATAACCTCTTAAATCAGTATTTCTCAATGTGCTTGCTCATGGAAAACTATTTGGAGTTTACAACCCCCTTTGGGCCATGTAAAGAGTAGTTTAAATGGTTACAGTTTATATTTTAGTTTATATAGTAAGCCACCAATCGCCCAACAGCACTATAATTTGAGTCTTTCAAAAAATTGTACGCCTGTGTTTGAAATGGTAGACATTAAAAGTGTTAAAAATACAACCAAAAGGTGACTGTACCTACATGGTTAAGAGAAGTTCTATGGTGCTGGCTAAGCCTCACCTGTGGTTCAGGTGGACTTCATCTTTAAGGTTTTTGGAAATATCAGATACCCTTGACTTTATCCTTCCTTGACCTCCACCATTGAGAACCTCTTGCTGAACACTTGACCTTTATTATATGTCTCAAGCTTCTGACTTAGTCCACTTTTACATTAGTTTCTTTAACTTAAGTTCTTAAGAAAGGCCCATCAGTGAAAAATAGGCAGAGTAGAGAGAAAAAAAATTGGAGAAAGGTAACTAGTGCTTTAGCAATTTGGTGGGAATTAAAAATAGCCCACACTGTAATAAAAGCAAGTCAGTTGTTAGAAATACTTTATAATAGCCCTTGTTTTATTTCAAGTTGCTCTGGTTAAGTTTTCTCCATCAGTTTTTGTTTTTATTTAATGTGTATGCATTTCTGCCTTGTGATTTGCCAACTGCCAAAAAATCCAGATTCAGATTTAGTTTATAGATTGAGTTTAGAAGTTTGTTTGCCAAGCCCAAACAATTTCAGTCAGCGTGATGTGTAGGGAGAACACTGGATTTTAATAAACCTGGATATCAGTCTTAGACCTGTAATATATAGGTTACCATGGCAAATCATATATCCTAGTTTTTCCTCAGTTTCCATGTCTGTAAAATGAGGAAAATGCTGTATCCTTATTAGATTATTTGGCTACCAAATTATTTATTGGTGGAAGAGAAGACACTGGTATTTTGGAAACATTTGGTGAAAAAATTTTAATCTAAGAAAGGTGATTCTATTAACTAGCGTTTTGAGCAATGCTTCTTAGTTATCCCCAAGGAGCATTTTAAACACTGAGCTGAATCAGCATTGTTTCGGGGCGCTGGCTCTGTACCTTTAACAAGCTTCCCAAGTTGATTGTCAGTGTACAGCCAGGGTTGAGAATAGTCAGCTTAAATACTTGGTAAGCATTTTAAAAGCTAGATCGCTAACTTTACTTTATAAACATGCAGACTATTTTGGATATTTACATCAAGGCTCCAAAACCTAGTCACCTTCAGATAACAGTGCAATTCTTCTACAAAGCTGAACAATGTGTCTTCAACCAAGAATTATATCTTGGACCAGCATTTTCTCCTTAAAATGACTGACAGTCAACTGGGGCGGCTGTTTTCACATGTCTAATTACTTTTTCTAACAATAAATCTTTATTGAACCCTCTCTGTCATCAGACACTTGTTTTAAGGTAAATACAACATCTCACCTCTTCTGCAATTTAGGGAGGGGAAAACATAAGCATATTATTTGAGTAGCAGATGGTAAATGAATGGCACTAGAATTTATAGGGTGCTATGAAGACTTGAAGGAGTGTATTAGCTTTGCCGACTGAGAGACTAGAGGAAGTCTTGCTGGAAGCAATTGCATTTGGAGGGATAGACAGGAATTACACATCTGATATACAATTGATAAAGATTGAAGAAATGAAAGAGCCTTTGAAAAGAAAACGAAACAATAAAATACACTGGATTATGTAAGGCACTGCCAGCAGGTCTATACTATTGCAGCAAAATGTCTGGGGCAAGTAGTAATGGAAAACGAATGGAAAAATGTAGACTTGGGCTAGTTCTTGGAAGGCACAGTTTGCCAAAGCAAAATGTCCCTTGTGGCTTGAATTCCACTTCACTGGCAAAGAGAAAGAGGCATACAGGGCACATATGGTGGGAGGAAGAACATAAATTAGTGAAAGAATACTTCAGTACCAAGAGAAGTAGCATATCTCAAGAAAATATCCACCTTAGCCAAAACACAGAACAAAAGAAATTGATGAATGCCAAATAACAAGCATTGAAGGGACCTTCTGTAGGGAATTGGTAGATAAATACTGGTATGTAAATCAGCACAGAAATAATGTGTGTGTATACACACACACAAATGTATATATTTGCATACATAGATATACATTTGCATTTTTAACAAAACATAAAAACAATCAAGGATATTCTTATGTGCTAAACTTCATATATATGTATTATCTTGGAATTTTCGTGCAGAAAATATTAAAAAGATAACCTACAGAGAAGGAATTTATATAAGATTCATTCCACACATTATTATGCTTTTCTAAAGGCATTAAATGGTGACTGAAACAAAAGAATATGCAATAAAGCGAGGAAAAAGTATACAGCTTAAATATTGCCCACAATTTATGTCTTTTATAATCAACCAAACAATGAAAACTGGAATAATCATTTATGTCGTTCTTACCAATGTGCAATTGTTTAATTTTTTTCTATAGACTTCATAACTTTAATTTTGTGACAATTCAAAAATAATTAATGTATTATTTGGAGTCTGGTTAATAATGATCTGCCATTAATTGGTGCACTACTTATTTCAATTCTATTCTCCTCATCTCTGATCATTTTAATTCTTTGAGCTCCTTTCTTCTTCCTAGACCCTTGAGGATCACGAAATTCTTTGAAGCTAAAATTGATCACGTCAAGAATCGGGGCAGGCAAGAAACGATCTCAGTAATTCATTTATTGTTTGAACTTTTCCTTTTAGCCACTTAGACAGGAAAACTAATTTTAATTATTAATTTTCCATTAACCAGGACATCCTAGCATTCATGCCTGAGTAAAATTCCCCAGTTGTTATTAGATTCTTGTATCATCCTTTCCATTTATTTTTAGTTGAATTTTGCCCTTCCAAAAAAGAAATGTTGAAGTTCTAACCGACAGTACATCAGAATACGACCTTGTTCATAATAGAGTCTTTACAGAGATACTCAAGTTAAAATGAGATCATCAGGGTAATTTGATATGATTGGTAGCCTTATAAAAGGAGAAATTTGGGCACAGAGACAGAGATACACAGCAAGAATACAATGCAAAAAAAGGAGGATTTGAATGATGCATCTACAAGATGAAGGTCACCAAACATTGCTGGCAAAACACCAGCAGTTAGGAATGGCAAGGAAGGATGCTCCCCTCCAGGCTTCAGAGGAAGCATGGATTTGACAGCACCTTAATTTCAAATTTCTAGCCTCCAGACCTGTGAGATGATAAATTTCTGATGTTTTAAGCCACTGAGTTTGCAGTATTTTGTTATGACAGTCCTAGAAAACACATGATTAAAATATTTTAAAATAAATACAAAAAGGCCAACTAACATAGGACTTCCTCATCTTTACTTTTTTCCAAACCTGGACATTAAAAAAAATAACTAAATGAACAAAGCCCTCCCTTTAATAGCACCAGGATTTCATAAAAGAAAATTTTAATAATAAAGTAAGAAGGACATATTTTAGAATAAGAGAAAATTCTTAAAATTTAGCCACATATAATTTATGTACTGAAGTGTATTGTCTTTACCTTCATTATCACATCACAGTACAGCAGCTTTCAACATCTGACCCACGTTTCAATGACTTGTCCAAGAACCAGACGCATTGTGGAATTCTGATACAGCTGGTAAAAGAATAGATTTCTGGAATATATTTCCTTGTTCAATCAATAATGCCATGTTGCCTAGGACATCCCTTGAAAATGGAATCCCAATTCCAGAGTTGTGGGATTAATAACCAGAATTAGACTTTATTCCAAGACCGGTCCTAAACATCATTAAGAAACCTGGCTTCTCTTTGTGGCAATAGGTACCATAGGCATTCATTGCCGTGGAAAGAGATTTTGTTATGTAAGGACGCTAGAAACAGGATTCTAATCAAAGAAGAAAGGAATTAAGAGTGAAACTAAGACTCTTTAAATGCTGATGACAAGGTCTACAGTGTTCAAATTAAACACTGAGTTTTCAACATAAATATTAAGACAATCAGGCATCATTTATTCTTTTCTAAAATATACAATCCTTATCAAAATACCAATGATATTTTTCATAGACATAGAAAAAAATCTTGAAATTTGTTTGGAACCACAAAAGACCCCAAATAGCCAAAGCAATCCAGGGCAAAAAGAACAAAGCTGGAGGCATTACACTATCTGACTTCAAAATTTACTACAAAGCTGTAGAAACCCAAACAGCAAGGTTCTGGCATAAAAGCAGACATATCGACCAATGAAATGGAATAGAGAACTCAGAAATAAACACACATATTTATAGCCAACTAATATTTGACAAAGGCACCAAAAACATACAATAGGTACAGGCCAGTCTCTGAGATAAATGATACCACGAAAATGGATATCCATATGCAGAAAAATATTCCCCATATATTATACAAAAATCAATGTGAAATTGATTAAAAATCTAAATGTAATACCCAAAACTATAAATCTATTACAAGTAAACATAGGGGAAACACTTCAGTATATTGATCTGGGCAAGGATTTTATGTATAAGATTTGAAAAGTACAGGCAACAAAAGCAAAAACAGAGAAATGGGATTATGCTAAACCAAAAAGCTTCTGCACGGCAAAAGACACCATCAACAGAGGGAAGACACAGCCTGTATAGTGAAGGAAAATATTTGCAAACTATTCATTCAACAAGAGATTAATATTCATAATATACAAAGAATTCCAAGAACTTGACAGCAAAAAATAATCCAATTAAAAATGGGTAAATGACCTGCATAGACATTTCTCTAAAGAAAATATACAAATTCAGCATTCGGTGGCTTGCACTTGTAGTCCCAACAAGTTTGGGAGGCGAGGGCCAGGAGGATTGCTTGAGCCCAGGAGTTCGAGGTCAGCCTGGGCAACATGGCAAGACCCTGTCTCTACAAAAAGACAAAAATCAAAAAATTAGCCAGGCTTGGTGGTGAGTGCCTATAGTCCCAGCTTTTTGAAAGGCTGGCACAGGAGGATCTCTTGAGCCCAGGAAGTTGAGGCTGCAGTGAGCTGAGATTGCACCGTATCATTCCAGCCTGGGCAACAGAGTGAGACCCTGTCTCAAAAATAAGAAAGTAATATACAAATGGCCAAAAAGCATATGAAAAGTGCTCATCACTAATTATTAAGGAAACGCAAATCAAAGCCACAATGAAATATCATCCCACCCCAGTCAGAATGGCTATCATAAGAAGACAAAAAAGAATATGCTGGTAAGGCTGCCGAGAAAGAGGAACTCCTATACACTGTTGGTGGGAATGTTAATACAGCCATTATAGAAAACAGTATGCAGGTTCCTTCAAAAACTAAAAATAGAACTACCATATGATCCAGCAATTCCACTACTTGGTATATATCCAGAAGAAAGGAAATCAGTATGTCAGATTGATCTCTGTACTCCAGTGTTTACTGCAGCATTATGCACAATAGATAAGATACAGAATTAACTCAGGTGTCCATCAGTGGATGAATGGATAAAGAAAATGTGGTATATATACATAATGGAATCTCATTCAGCCATAAAGAAAATGGCATCTTGTCAGTTTTGAAAACATAGATGATCCTGGAGGACATTAATTAAGTGAAATTAAGCCAGACACAGAAAGATAAATACCATGTGTTATCACTCATATGTGGAAGCTAAATAAGTTGATTTCTTAGAAGTACACAGTAGAATAGTGATAACTAGATGCTGGGAAGTCTAGAGAGAAGGGAGGACAAGGAGATATTGGTTAACAGATACAAATGTATACAGCTAGATAGGAAGAATAAGTTCTAGTGTTTAGCACTTTACTGAAGATATAGAATAAGAACTTACTCCGTATCTTCAAATAGCTAAAAAAGAAGATGTTAGTGAATGTTCCCAACACAAAGAACTGATGAATATGCTAATTACTATGATTTGATTAGACACTGTATAAAGGTATCAAAATATCACATTTTTACCCCATAAATATGTATATTATGTATCAATTAAAAATAAAAATCAGTATTCTTTGTTTAGAAAAAACCTGTTACAGAAAAAGAAATCTCATTGAAATAAAATCACTCTTCTCTTTTTTCTCAGACTTGTTTTTTTCTCTAACTGTATCTTTTCTCATTTATAAAGTGAGAAATTTCAATAAAGTTTAACTATGTATTGAGTGCTCTCTGGGTTCCAGGTAAAGGAATAAAGATCACTGGGTATACGAGCATTGGTGAAACATAGTCTCCACCCACTGAGATATCACACATAGTTGAGTTCTAAAATTGTGCCCAGGGCTTAACTGACAAATTGTGTTTGTAGCAATTACATACTTCCATTTAAAAATCACAGAGTGTGGGCTGGGCGCAGTGGCTCACGCCTATAATTCCAGCACTTTGGGAGGCTGAGGTGGGTGGATCACAAGGTCAGGAGTTCGAGACCACCCTGGCCAATATGGTGAAACCCTGTCTCTACTAAAAATATAAAAATTAGCTGGGCATGGTGGTGCACACCTGTAGTCCCACCTACTCGGGAAGCTGAGGAAGGAGAATTGCTTGAACCCAGGAGATGGAGGTTGCAGTGAGCAGAGATCACACCACTGCATTCCAGCCTGGGTGACAGAGCAAGACTGTCTCAAAAAAAAAATAAATAAATAAAGACTACAAGCGCCTGTGGGCATTTCACAACAGAATCATAATATATTGGTTAAATGCAATTTGCATGAGCACATAAATGATTCTAAGAAAAATAATGTCTGAAGATGCCCTGAAGCTCATCCATCCTTTACTCTGAGCTTTTTTAAGCTACCATAGAACATTAGGGAAATAGCCATGGCAGAAATCACTGACAATGAAATGTTTCTTAAATTACATGTCCTGAATATTTGAAGGTCATGTAAATGCCTTTGCTTATTTAAGTTTGAGCACTGATTTTATGAATAAAATCAGCTCCTCCTCAGTTGCTCAAGGGACCAATGTGGGTGTTAGCCTTTGTCCAACAAGATGTCCTGGTGCAAAAGTAGTCTGGTGTTGGCACATTAAACATAAATGAGAGAACCTGATAAACCAATTGCTCCATTATTTAGATGACAATAGAATATATGCAAATTACGCTTGGTGGTTTGCAGTTACAGAGTTTACTCAAGAGTTGGCATTTGTATCCATATTGGATCATGAAATCATTATTCTACCAAATACCTTTGCTTCTATTAAGCTCTGTGCACCTTTTGAAGCCTAAGCTTTTGTTGTTGAATCCAGGTTTTCCCACTGCTATTGTTAATATCATACCAAGGCCGATATTGTTTAGATACCGGCCTTCCATGTTGTTCAATTTATTTAGCAATTCAACAGACAGGCACAGAGCCCTTGATAAGTATGAGCCACTCTGCTAACTGCTGGGTACAAAGAATGATGAGACCCAACCCTGCCTTGACTTTACTCGTTTGGGAGAGACAAAAAGTCAAGAGACATTGTCAGATGGTGTGGAGTGTTGTACTTCTATGCCAGGGAAGACTTAGCCTAGTTGAAGGTCAGATGAGAGTTCAGCAAAAAGAGACATCATAATTGAGTCCTGAAAGCTGGGTAGACATTAGCCAGGGGACAATGGACTAAAAAGTATGGGGAAGAGAGTTTTCAAGTTAGAGGCAGCACAAATGACTTAAAGGTAAAAGAGAGCTTGGCGTATTAAAAAAATGGGCTGTTCCCTTAATGTACTTATGTAACTTACACATGTTATAGTTCCTACTTTTGATCAAATCATCAAATTTGGGCTTGACCTGATTTAGGAGATTTGACCACTTTCAGTTAGCTATTATTGTTTTCTTCTAATTTAAAGTTTATACAGTTGAATTTATTTATCTTTCCCTAGACAGACCCTTTGAGCCATGTTTCTACTCTTTTCAGGTTTTCTGCTGTGTAGGGGTGGAAAGCTATGATACCTTTTCTCATTCATAAGGGTCAGAGCTGACATTCCTATAACAAAATACAGGTTAACAAGAAAAGTATAGCATTTATTTAATCAAAGTTTTACCTAAAACAGTATTTATCAAAAATGAAAACCAAGGACCCAGGGGAAACTCCGTTTTTAGATGTAGGTTTGATGAAGAAGAGACTACTATGTAGAAATGTGATCGGACAAAAGGATATGACCTGAGGTCTTCCTATATCCTTCACTTTAAAGTACCCAGCATGTCAAGGGTCCATACTTCAAGGTATTCTATTCTGAACCCCAACAATACAATCACTTAGGGAAATTGTATGTCACCATTTAATTGGTAAATATGAACACTGAAGTTAAGTGAAAGTATCCTTTGGATATATTGTTAAATGAAAAGCAAAATAAATATCATTTCCATGTTATGCTTACAACTTCGTAAAATTATGCATCAAAAGTACAAGGATGCACAAATATTGTATTATAAAATATTTGGCCTTATCTTTGTCCTCAATTCCAGCTAGGTAACCTCTAAAACTAGGAAATTTCCCAAGAGATAGGAGTATCTAGAACTCTTGTATCACACCTGAGTTTATATTAATGAGCTGAGTCAGGATGGGATTGGGCCCAGTGGCCAGAAAGACTAACCATAAAATTAAAGGATTAGGGCTTTGAGCCCAGTATTGTCGTCCCAACCTCTGAGGAGTGGAAGGAGTATCTGAGAGAGACACAGGGGTATGGTGAGAGGCTTGTGTTTGTTAGCAAGTTTCCCACTTACTATTATGTGAAATTGGACAAAGGGCCACAAAAGCTCCTCAGTAACTTAGAATAAAAATTCTATGACCATCCAACACACAGAAAGTGCCTGTAAGTGTAGCCTTTAAAGTTACTGTTACTGGACATTATTACATATAAATACCAGCTGAAAAAGACAAGCTTTTTATTTCTGGACTTCTAAACTTCCTGGCATTTTGAGTTATTATTCTTTGATTTAAAAACTGAAAGCCACAGTAATAATAGAAACAGAGAGAGAAGAGGTCTCTTAGAGCAGGAACTGTAAACTCAGGGTTAAGTTTCATCCTCTGTGAAAATACAATAGAAGTCCTAGAGAAGAGAACCTTGAGCTGAGGCTGCTGTACTTGAAGCATGTCCCCTGTATGCTCATTTAAAATCAATTTAGCAGAATCCCCAGAGGGGAGGGGAGGGAAAACCTAGCCTTAGATAGAAATGCAAAGGTTCTTCAGCCTGAAATGAAGAAAAACATATTCATTTGGCTTTAAATAAGGCCATGGGCTGAGTTTGAAATTGAATTTTAGCCTAGAGTTTGGGTAAGCATATCGATAGGTAGAGTGTATCGTTCTTCACTTTTGTCTGTTTGGGGTTGTTGATTAATAGATTTAGAAAATTCTGGTTTTCAAAATATCACAGTTTAGAAATCGAATAAGTATATCCTAAAATGCAGATTTCACCATTTATTTTTGTTTTTAATTCAGTGGCTGCCCTAGTTAGGTGAAATATATATGAAGTTTCTATGTATTACATTATTCATTTGGTGTCTACTATTGTACTGAAACTTTTACATTTTACTTATATTTTTAAAATAATTTTCTTTCTGAAATCACTATTTTCTAAAATGTATGCATTAAACAATGATGCTAATTTTTTTTTAAAAACAAACCTGCAAAAACTTTGTTTATATTAAGTTAGAAATCATGCATTTAAAACATTTTTCTTGTACATCTCGGAGATTTGAATATTCTATATTGTGTGCTGTTGTCTAAGCTGTAGTACCTTGATTTTCTACATCTTGATCTGACCCAAGAACCCCTTTTTTTTCTTGTACTACTACTCAAGGTGTTGCTTGAGACAGATTTTGTAAAAAAAAATCTTGATGATAATATGCATACACAAAATAAGATGTTACTGTTTTGACAGATCAGACTAGTTTCTGGAGAGAAAAACAACATACATGACTTTCTTTTTATATAAAATATTCTATTATAATAGTAAATCTTAGGTTTCAGCAAAATGATCAAAGTAGCTGTGTGTGTGTCCCGATTTGATAGATGCTACTTTTAGTTATACAGCATGTGGTATCACCTAATTAACTATTTAATAACAGAATTGATTAGATTTTGCTCTTTCATAATTCCTCATTGTAAAACATTGTATATATATGTGTGAGTATGATTTATTATAAAGATGTTAAAGTTGTACTAGATTTTTAAAAGGATAAAAGATAATTACTTTTGATGGTGTATCTACAGTTTGTGAAATCCATCTTTAAAAGGTAATTCAGTTAAGTATTTTTTAAGTATTCTGGGAAACAAAATTGTCTCTGCAGAAGAATATACCACTTTGTGTTTTGAAATTTGATTTTATAGCCACAGTGATCAGAACATCATTCAATTCAAACAAAATAGCTTAATATAAAGACTATATTACATTTGCATAAAGTAGTCCCAAAATACCTTCTTTATAGATTTAGATTGAATGTGGTCACTGCTTCCCCAGTGTTACTAAAGAAAAAAAAATAGTAATACCCTGGTCACCAAAATGATAAAAACTCAGCAGTATGTATTTAAGGAGAGCATCTTTGATATACATATACAGTTCATTTTTATTTCAAAGTATCATTATAAGAGGACTTCAATATTCCTTAATGGGTTATAGGCACAATTAAATTCACCTTATCCCCTAATAGAAACACACCCCATTTTGGCACAGAATGTACACCAACAGAACATGGTAAGGCAACTACCTGTAAGTCAATGATCTCTTTGTGCTTTTAATTTTTTGTCAGCTGGTAGCTGAAGGGAAAATTACCCTTCAATGTTCTCTGGGGTTGTTTTAATGGAAGCTATAGAAGAATTATCCTAGAGAGAAGAATGAGGGCTACGGAAGCAGTGCAGATTCACACATTTGTGGGGCTGCTGACTTTTTCAAGCTCTGTGCATTGTTAATTTTGGTTCTGGGAAATAAGGTTGAGGAAGGTTTAGAAGTTTATTTGGGGTGAGAGACTTGGCAGTATATGTAGAGAAGAATCCTGTACTATGTCCAGTGGCCTTTCACACTGCTCTTCTACAGCAGGCCCAAGCTAAGGAAAAGAGATACTGTAATTTTAAATTAATTTGTCATGTTTGGATTAAGACACTTAACTGATTTTAGGAATGATCTTACGTTGCAGTACCTCAATTTTCTACATCTTATCTGACCCAAGAACCCCTTTTTTTCTTGCCTACTCCATATAACAGCACTTCTTGATCAAAGAACTAACTGAAAATAATGAAATGCTTTCAGTCAATGGATAAACACATGTAATGCATCCTTACAAAGGAATACTACTGAGCAATAAAAAGGAACAAGCTACTGTTAAATATAATGACATGGATCTGAGCACCATTGTACTGAATGATAGATTCCAGATACAAATGACCACATGCTATATGATACCATTTATATGAAACGGCAAAAGAGACAGACAGAAATGGCAAACATACATAGAAAGCAGGCCAGTGGTTTCAGAGTCTGGGAGTAGGAGGCAGAAAATGACCACATAGGGGTAAGAGGGAACTTGTCCAGACAGTAGAAATGGTCTGTGTGATACTTATTCTCATTCTATGCATTTGTCACATTTCACTTGTACACTTAATACTGGTGATTTTTATTGCATTTAAATTATACAATACCTAAATAAAATCAGTTAAGATTAAAATATTATAGAATTCACTTGTAAAGGAGAGAGGTGATCCTACAATTTGTTTGTTTGCCGACAGAGTCTCACTCTGTTACCCAGGCTGGAATGGGGTGGCATGATCTCAGCTCATTGCAATCTGGGTTCAAGTGATTCTCCTGCCTCAGCCTCCTGAGTATCTGGGATTTCTGGCACCTGCCACCATACCTGGCTAATCTTTTTTTTTTTTTTCTACATTGGCCAGGCAGGTCTCCAACTCCTGACCTCAGGTGATCTGCTGCCTGAGCCTCCCAAAGTGCTGGGATTATAGGTGTGAGCTACTGCGCCTGACCTATCATACATAAAAGTGGCCAGAAAAATAATGAGGATAGGCTGAGCTTCATCCAGAATTTGGGCAAGGGTTAATATCAGACAATAAATTTAAAGGGAAGGTAGAAAAGAAAAATGATTACACCTATGAGTTCTCCTTTATCATTGCAATCATGTAATATGTAAATCAACTAGTCCAGTGATATAGCCTATGGAAAGCATTATAATAAATGCTACTATTTTTATTGTTATTGTTACTACTCAGAACCATATATGAAGGGTATCTAGACAATCTAATAGGAGTTGTGAATACAGAGGAGTCAGAAACTTTCTCCTTCCTTCAAGTGGAGAGAGCCTGTGAATTAACTGATTCCAGTGATCTGAGAAACACAAAAGGAGATGGAATTGATCAATGACTTATTTAGGGGAATTAATGAACTATAATGTGTCACAGGAGCTGAATATTAGAGCACCATTTCTGATACATTCTGAGCACTTTTGTGTGTATCAGATAATTTCTGATCTATTTAAATCTATTATGAAGACTCTTGGTATCTCATGTGAAAAATGGGAAACGTGCCAATGAATAAAGGAGTTTTAGGCTGATATTAACCTTGATCTTCATATGTGTTACAACACAGAACATATAACAATAGCATCTATTTAATGTGCCCAGACTGACTATCCTAAGTATATTTCATGAATTGTCACATTTAAGCTTCATCACAACTTTAATAAATGGACATGGATAGTGAAAGAAGTTACATAAGAATTAAGATTAAGGGTTGGGTGAGGTGGCTCAAGCCTGTACTCCCAGCTACTTGGGAGGCTGAAGTGGGAGGATTGCTTGAGCCCAGGAGTCTGAGGCTGTAGTGAGCTATGATCTAGTCACTGCACTCCTATGCCAGAGCTATGATCTAGTCACTGCACTCCTATGCCAGAGCTATGATCTAGTCACTGCACTCCTATGCCAGAGCTATGATCTAGTCACTGCACTCCTATGCCAGAGCAACCATAGGATAAAACTTGGTGAGGGAATATTAAACTTTATCAGAGCTGGATTGCTGATATTATGTTTTTGTTGTTGCTTGTCCTGCCCTGGAAATAGAAAGCAGAGAGTTAACTGATATCTGGCCCAAAATCTCTGGCACCTCCTAATAAGTCCATAGGTTAATATTATATACTAGGTGGTCAACAAGTGATTGCTGAATGACTTAAATAACAGCTCCATGTTTCAATTATTGGAAAGCAGGATTTGCATATTATATTCTTAGTCTAAAAGATACCAAACATAGCATAAGGTTGATGTTGTATAATGGTATGTAATTTATTTTCATGGCTTCCCAGCTGACCAGTCTATTTTGAAGTCCATTTTGGGGTAATGCTATAGACATACTTCTGTGTTAGATTGCTGGCATTAGCAATAACTTAAATTTTGATAAATCTTTAATTATATTTAAGGGTTATTAAACTGAGACAATTGTTGCTTTTAAATGAGAAAAACAGTTAGCGTGCAGGCTCTAATGGGTACATTTATCATTTCCTCATCATACTGAGCTTTAGGCTTAATGTAATCTATTTTCCAAGAAAGTAAAAATGTTGTTTCTTAGAATATAAAGTTTCTTTATAATGTGAGCAATAGATTGAAGCTGTACAGATTGGTTCTTTAATGAAATGGGCAAAATTCCAGCGGAACTGACAAGCTTTATTTCTATTTGTATTTCTTTTTTCTCATTACAGATGGACCCGATTCAGAAAGCTGTAATAAACCATACATTCGGGGTTCCTCTTCCCCATCGAAGAAAGCAAATTATATCATGCAACATTTGCCAGTTGAGATTTAATTCTGATGTAAGTTTATCATTTAGTATTCACTTAAAAAAATACATTTTGGTGTTCTAATCTTGCAGGAGAAACAATTTTTTAAACATTTTCTCCAGTAACTGAGCATGTCAAAAATCAAAAATAACATTTAACTCATTATGTGCTTTAATTTTGGAGATTATGTTATGTTGGTGATTTCCTACAGAAAATCTGCACATATACAAGCTTATACACTTGCAGTTTAGTTTTTGTTTTGCTTTTTTTTTTTAGTCTTTTGGGAATGGTACATCTAGTTAATACACTTTGCCTTTAGAAACAGTAAAACTTAGGACCAATGGAACTTTTAATAGGTTACACTCTGAAATAAGATCAGTACCAAATCATATTTTAAGACCAAGATTTTGAGTTTATAAACTTTTTGCCTGGAATGGAGGCTTCAAATTCCATATTACCACTATGTCCTTAATTATATTTATGCTAGCGCACTCAAGGTGTCTTAGGGGTATTGGTATGTTAACAGGGGTTCCCTACAGACCTAAAACCACTCAAGACCCAAAAGACTCTTCAGTGTAGAACATGCAGGAAGGAAACATCTGTGGACCTGACTGGTACTTCACAAGTTATTCAGGGAGTTATTCACATCCGTTTCTAAAGACCAGGGTGGACTCTGGATCCATCACAGTGATACTAATTTTGACCTGTGGCCAACAGAAAAAAAATATGTATGTCTTCTCTTCCCTGCCAAACCTGCTGTGATGTGGAGTTAATCGTGAGAGTTGCAGAAGAGAAAAGCAACCTTAGTTTAGAAGGAATAGGAATTGGACAGCATTCACACCGTAGGCAAACAGAAGGCTCCAACCTATCAAAATGGAGTCTTCCAAGCTACCATTTTCTTGTCCTAAGTTGACAGACTATGTGGAGATGATCAAACAGATCTGAATTCTGGAGAATGTTACACCTTCCAGTATTTAACCTCTCCAGTCAAGTAGTTCTCTTAGATGCTCTGATAAGGATAGGATACAAGATAATCGAGTATAGGAAATAGATGAGGCATAAAAAAAATAGTTTATTTCTTCTTTGAGGAGAACATTTCATCTATTTTGCTTTTGTGTTAAGAACTCACACTTACTAATGCAATCATCAGGTAATTTTATAATATCCATTGACTTAAAAAAGAGAAGAATGGACTGCGTGCATAACACCTTAGTCCATTTGGCCAGCTAAAACAAAATACCATAAAGTGAGTAGATTATAAACAACAGAAATTTATTTCTCAGAGTTCCGGAGGCTGAGAAGTCTAAGATCAAGGTGCTGACAAATTCACTGTCTGGTAAGGGCCTGCTTTCTGGTTCACAGTTGGCACATTTTCACTGTATTTTCACATAGTGGAAGGGATAAAGGAGCTTCCTTGAAGCTATTTTATAAGGGCACCAATCTCATTCACAAGGGCTTTGCCCTCATGACTTAAATCATCTCCCAAAAGGTTCCACCTGCTACTACCATCCCCTTGGGGGTTAGAATCTCAACATATGAATTTTCCCTGTATGCAAATAATTACACCGTAGCAGCACTTAAGTGGTATTTGCTGCCAAAAACCAAAAAGAATATACCAAACATACAACACTTTATGTGAAGGAATTTTTGTTTAATGCTGAGCACCTTGATTTGAATTATAGAAATTTACCACAGAATTGCTTAACAATAAAGTATTCTCAAGTGATAACTATAAGATAAATCTCTTCAAGCTGTTGTAAAGAGTCCTCTTAATACATAAATAAAAGTTCTAAACTCAATAGCTTCAACTTTGATCATTTTTAAACACTCAGCAAACAATTATATAGTTTCATAATTATTTTAAGTGGCTTCTTTTTGGTTCCTCTTTTCCTAAATTGTATTTATTTTTCACTTTGAAACTGATCAGATGATGCAGTAAAAGTCTCCCAGGAGCCATGTTGTCAGCTTCTTATATTTAATGATACTACTTAAAATATCTCCTCCTGCCTATGACTTCACTGTCAATATTCTCTGCATTAAGAACACTTCTGTTAAACTAGGCATAAGAAAGAAACTTCAAGGTCATTGAACCTCATCTCCTACTAAGTGCAAGAATTTCATCTGTCACAAGTGCAAGGTCTTTTTGATTATTCCTGTTGATGAGTCGCTTACTATTTCCAGACAGTGGTTCTATTTTGGGAGTGTTTCTAATTATGTAGATTGATGTCAAATTCATGATTGGACACTTTAGAAATATTATCAAATATACTTCAGAAAACACACATTTTTATATATAATTAACCATAATATAAATTGATATATGGAAATATGAACATACTTCTCAAAAATGTAATCTTATTTCATTTCCTTGGTGAGAGAGGAGCAATTTATTTTGTTACTGAAGTTTCAAAGTAGAATGGGCATCAATATGTATTTATTAGGGACAACTGGCTTCTCATTCTCACAACTTTGCTTTCAGGTCTGGCATGTTGTAAAAGGAAGGTGGCCACGGTATTTGGAGATGTGGACTATGACTTTGGGTCATAATTAAACAATTGCAGGCTTGACCATTTACCAGATGATTACTGTGTTAGTCTTCTATTGCTGCTATAATAAATTACCACAGACTTAGTGGCCTGAAGCACCACAAATATGCAAGCATATCTCTGCTCACTTTGTGTCTCTGCATCACATTGTGGTTCTTCTTTCAATATTTCAAACTTTTCTATTATTACTATATCTGCTATGGTGATTTGTGACCTTTGATGTTATTATTGTTTGGGGGCACATAAGATGTAATTTGCCACATAAGATGGTTAATTTGCCACATAAGATGGTAAATTTACCACATAAGATGGTAAATGTAATCAATAAATGTTGTATGTGCTCTGATTGCTCCACCATCTGGACATTCCCCAATCTCCCACTCTCTCTTTGGACCTTCCTATTTCCTGAGACACAACATTGAAATTAGGCCAATTTAAAACACTGCAATGGCCTGCATGCGTTCAAGTGAAAGGAAGAGTCACACATCTTTCAATTTACATCAAAAGCTAGAAATGATTTAGCTTAGTGAGGAAGGCATGCCAAAAGAAGAGTTAGGCTGAAAGCTAGGCCTCTTGTGCCAAATGATTAGCTAAGCTGTGACTGTAAAAGTTCTTGAAGGAAATCAGATGTGCTACTCTAGTAAACAAACACATGAATGATATGAAAGCAAAAGAGCCTTATGTTTGATATGGAGAAAGTTCCAGTGGTTTGGATAGAAAATCAAATCAGCCATACCATTTCCTTATATCAGAGCCGAATCCAGAGGAAGGCTCTAACTCTCTTCAATTCTATGAAGGCTGAGAGAGGTGAGAAAAATGTCTGAAGCTGGGAGTGGTTGGTTCATGAGGTTTAAGGGAAGAAGTCATCTCCATAAGATAAGCGTACATGGTGAAGCTGCAAGTGTAGATGTAGGAGCTGCAGCAAGTGATCCAGAAGATCTAGCTAAGGACACTGATAAAGGTGGCTTCAGGCTACACTACACAACAGATTTTCAGTGTAAACCCAAGAGCATTCTATTGGAAGATGATGCTATCTAGGTCTTTCCCAGCTGGAGAGGAAGTCAATGCCTGGCTTTAAAGATTCAAAGAACAGGCTTACTCTCCTGTTAAGAGCTAATCAAGTTAGTGTCTAAATTGAAGCCAGTGCTCACTGACTATTCCAAAAATCTTAGGGCCCTTAAGAATTACACTAAATCAACTCTGTGTTCTACAAACACAACAACAAAGCCTGGATGACAGTACATCTGTTTACATCGTGGTTTACTGAATATTTTAAGCCCACTCTTGAGATTTATTGCACAGAAAGAAAGATTTCTTTCAGAATATTACTGTTCATTGACAATATACCTTATCATCCAAGAGCTCTGATGGAGATGTTCAGCAAGATTAATGTTTTTATGCCTGCCTATACTACATTCACTGTGCAGCCCATGGATAAAGAAGTAATTTTGACTTCCCACTCTTATTATTTAGGAAATATATTTTTAAGACTATAGCTGCCATAGATAGTGATTTCTCTGATGAATGTTTGCCAAATAAATTGAAAATTTTCTGGAAAAAATGTCACTGTTGTAGATGCCATTAAGAACATTTGTAATGCATGAGAGGAAGTCAAAACAGTCACATTAACAGGAATTTAGAAGAAGTTGATTCCACCCCTCATAGATGATTTTGAGAGTTTCAAAACTCAGTGAAAGAAATAACTAGATATTGTGGAAACAGCAAGAGAACTTAGAGTCTGAAGATATTATTGAATTGATGCAATCTCAAGATAATCTCATGATAATCTCCTTTCATGGATGAGTTGCTTCTTTTGAATGAGCATAGGAAGTCATTTCTTGAGATGGAATCTACTGCTGGTGAAGATGCTGTGAACACTGTTGAAATGACAAAGCGTTTAGAATATTATATAAATCTAATTGACAAAGTAGTGCAAGCTTTGAGAGGATTGACTCCAATTTTGAAAGAAATTCCAGGGTGGAATTTTATACTACAGAGAATTCTTTTGTGAAAAGAGGAGTTCTAGATGCAACAAACTTCATTGTTGTCTTATTTTAAGAAATTCCCACAGCTACCTCAACCTAAAACCACCACCATTATGATCAGCCAATAGCTAGCTATCTACACTGAGGCAAGACCCTCCACCAGCAAAAAGATTATGTCTTGCTGAAGGTTCATGTTATTGTTAGCATTTTTCAGCAATAGCACATTTTAAAATTAACGTATGTACATTGTATTCTTAGACATGTTATTGCACATTTAATAAAGTATGGTGTAAACAACTTTTATATGCATTGGGAAATAAGAAAATTCACATGACTCACATTATTGTAATGTTTGCTTTCCCGGGGTCATCTGGAACCAAATTGCAATATTTCTGAGGTATATCTGTATTACTTTACAGTTCTGAAGGTGAGAAGTCTGAAATGGGTCTCACTAGGATAGAGTCAGGGTGTCTGAAGGGTTATGTTCTTTCTACAGAGTCATGTTCTTTCTGCAGGCTCTGGGGAGAATCCAATTTCTTGCCTTTTTCAGCTTCTAGAGGCTGCCTGCATTTTTTGGCTTGTGACCCTGTTCTATCTTCAAAAGCACCAAGAGCCAATTCAGTCCTCTCACCCCTAATCATTCTCTCACTCTTCTGCCTCCCTCTTCCACATTCACAGACCCTTGTGATCACAAAGGGCCCACCTGGGTAACTCAGGATAATTTCCTTATTGTGAGGTCAGCTGATTAACAACTTTATTTTCATCTGCTAACCTAATCCCCTTCTGTCATATAATGTAACATATTCATATTTTCCTGGGATTATGATTTAAACAGCATTAGGAGGCCATTATTCTATCTACCACAGATATCTCATTTTATTTGAATGTTTGACTTAGGTTTGAACTGAATTTCATGACCATATCAGATAATAACTCATTGCGGTTTCTTTGGTCTATATAAGCTAGACACATATGAATTAACTGCCCTTATACTTTCTGTTGTTTTGAGCCTTGAATATCATTCACTATTCAGTGCAAATTTTAAACACTGTAGTTTATTTTTCAACAGGAAGATATAATGTTGAGTTTATAAATGACATAGCAACCTTTTAACTATGTTTTGCAAATCAAACATAATCATTGCAGAATTGAAATACAAGAGTAGAAACTCTTAGAAATTTTAAAAATGACTTTGTATCATTAAAAGAAACTTACGTGTCAATAAAAGAAACTTACGTACTGGAAATGTTAAATTTGTTTACTTATTGGCCAGCCATGTCCATAAGTACTAATTTTACAAAATACTTAGACACAAAATGCCAAGATTGATTGGATTTATCAATTGATCCGTATATAAGAAAATTATCTCTATTTAAAGAAAAAACAAAATCAAAATATACATATCATATTAGATCATTTTAAACTGAGGAAAAGGCTAAGTTCAATGCAACAACCCTTTTGTTCTTTCCAGGTAAATCTAGAATTTGTCTGTTTTCATTTTTAAACCTAGAATCTTTCTAGAATAATAACATTGTAATTCAGTTGTATGCTTGATTGAATCCTTTATCACATAGGAAAGTAGTTTTGCCTCATGAACCTTTTTACATTTCAAAGCTTCTTCCCCTTCCAATGAAAATAATAGCTGGTAGTTCTTTTCATCTTTGGATCATGAAAATTCAATTCCCTTTCCCTCTAAATTTTTATTTATTTTTTCAACCCTTCCTATCATAAACTGTGTCATTTGGTATTTTGCCATATCTGTTTTCTTTGGGTACAGTTCTTATTTTTGGCCCTGCAGATAACTTTTTAAATGTCATAAATTATATTGCTTGCATTTTTAATCAGATTACCGTTTCCTGGTGTAGGTTTTTTCCTGACAAATCTCTTCTTGACATGCATATGAAACATACATGAGGTTATGCAGAAACCTTCCAATTCAACACTAAAGGGTTGTAATTTGTTCCATTATTTTATCAGCATCTTAAAATAAGCATAAATTACCAGGTGACCTAGGCAAATTAATAATGTGCCTTTGAAAGACTGCAGCAGGGCCAACAAGATGTAAGCTTATTAAGTGAAGTAGAGAATGAATACTCAATGATTCACTATAGAATGGGAAATAGGATCTCAAATTCCAAACTAAGGATATATAAGATTGTAGTATCTAAGCGTTATTACAGTTAACTTCCTAACAATAGAACTTCATAAAACATTAGAGGTAGAAGAGACATACTGCTAATTTCACATGCAAAAGCTGAGATGTAGAGAGTACAGATTTGTACAGGCCATGTGGTCATTAGCTGGCTGGGTAAGGACAGTGTTCCCTTCTCTGATGTTTGTGCCTCATCTGGTCAAGGGAGGGCAGCAAGTCCATTCTGAAGTTTCAGTGGTTGCTACAATAATGGCATAGAGGAAGATCTACTACTCAGGCTATCCTAAGAGAGAAGACCTGAAGGTTTCTTTCCTCATGGAACTAACTGGAAGGAGTTAGAGCTACTATGGAAAGCCATTCAGCAGCTAGATCTCACCCATAAGAACTCACGAGTCCTCTTAAACAGCATTACTCATATTCAGACATGCTCAACAATTCAAGCATACACACATCAAAAGTGTAAACAGAAATTCATATTACTGAACTATAATACAGTAACAACATGTCCTTAATGCTTCAGGACTGTCAAGCATTCATTATGTTGGGGAACTGTTTGACAAATCAGTAGGGAAGAAATCTCATGAGAGCATAACGTTGCTTGGAGACCTGATAGCCCTCCTTTGGGGATTATTGCCAATACGTTGATATATTTTCTAATATTATAGAGATTATTATTTTTCTGCATTTTAGAATATAGAAATGTAGTAAAATCAGGCTGTATGTCTGAATTGAATTCATATCTCTTAGTATTAAGGTCTATTACCAGAGTGTCAATACAGTGATGATGTTGCTGGGAGTATTTTTTCCTACCCACTGGCCAAATTGGGCTTCTAGTGACCAAATTAGATAATTAAAATTTCTTAAAATCATGTCCTAATATGTCTTCTTAATATATCAGTATTATTCACGGGGTTGATGTTTAAAGGAAATGCAGATTAGCTGGGGAAAAGCAAAAACTAATAGCGGTTGTATTGGGGTCAATTAACTATTCTTTTACTTCTTTATTTTCCAGATTTTCTTTATAGGCATGCTTGAATTTAATAAAGGAAAAGAGAATTATTGCATCTATTATGTTTTTAAGCGGCATATTTTGTCTCAAATTATATAATTTGATGCTCCCTGGTGGTCTAGTGTTTAGGATTCCATTTTGAGGGCCTCAGTTCCAATTTTCTAAAGATTTCCTAAAACAAGCCCATGAGAATACATCGATATTATCATTCTCACATTTAGACTGAGGATGTTATTGCATATCCTAAAAGAAAGGTTAATAAAAATCTATGCATATAGGATGTACATTTAGTCCCAAACCTGAAAGCTGCCTCCAGGAAAGCAGAATAAAACTGGGAAAATCATTGCATCAGGAATTAGAAAACTTGAAGTCTAGTGTTGCCTTTTCTTAGTTGGTCATGTTTCTTCGGGCTCTTCACTGAAGTTACAGATTCTACAATCACCTAATTTGAAATGACTAGCCATACCTCATAGTGATGTGAGACTTAAATAAAATATGACACACAGGCAATTGGATTATAAACTCTGCAATGAATGAAACTGAAAGATCATTTTTATTTTATAGAAAAAAATATGCAGTTATGTTTTCCCTTTGCATGTTAAATTCTTAAGAAATATCAAAGTTTGAAAATATCTTTGCTTTTTTAAAAAATGTATTTAAAAGGATGTACTCTGCTTAATGTGTTTATATCTATTGTGTATTTCTGTTATGAGGCATTCACTCTTCGTAAATCTTTACCTTTTAAAAATATGCAGGGACAAACTGTCCCTGTCAAAACTGCATCTATTAAAAGCTATCAACCTCTTTAAGTATGTTGCTGCCACTACATCCCAAAGGATCTTCTAAGGGACGCAGTTATACATTAAATTTTCAGGCAGCTTTGAAACATCTCTCTCATAGGAGAGTGTCCTGTGTTCATCTCCAAGACTCGCAAAATTATTTGGAGGTTTGGCCTGAGCACCATGGCCTTCCCACTGGGTCCTTTTTCTTCTTTAAAAGCTGTCCTTTGACAGGGTCATTCGGCTTGTGTGAAAGAGGAGACACATCTGAGAACCTGATGAGTTTTAGTTGAGCTGTCAGATCACCCCTGTGTGAAGAGCTGGCTCTGGAGAGTGTGGTGATGGCCTATAGGTTGTCACTGTGTTTGAAACAAGTGACTAGGAGCTCTTTTTTGAAGGGCTTATACTCTGAGTTGACATTCGGGACACATTTCATCTCACAACCTCACTAGTTCCTACCTCTTGAGTGGAACCCCCAGCTCTGTCAGGAATGCTCAGAGAACAAAACCTGAACAGAAGGACAGAGCAAGAAATACTGAGTTTAGCTGCTAGAGATTTCAAGAGAAAATGAGCCAGCCAAGAACACAGGAATCTACTTAAGCAGTGTGCTTCTATGGCAGGCTTTTAAAAATAAAACCCCAACTATTAGGTCATTTCACTCTCTGAATCAGGCTTTCATCTTCCAGCATTTCTTCTGGGGATGAAATTAGGAAGAGGCTAAGAAAAGAGAAATCTTTATTAAAAGTTTGTATTTCTCTGGGTTTACTTAACAAAGTAATAATATTCATTCTTCCATCAACTTCTCTTAGACGTGGAAAATTTGACCTTGAATATCTAAAAATGGAAAGTTGATTTTAGATGTGACCAGTAGGTACATTTATAACCTCCAGTAACCAAGGGGATATTTGCGTTTCTATAGAGTATTGTGAACAACTCAGAATTGTTTTCTGTTAGATCATAAGAACCATAGAGATGTCTAAGAAACCTTTCTATTTGTGCATTGTATAGATGGAGAAACCAAAGACCAGAGTATTTAGTTGACTTTCTCAAGGGCAATAGGTTATTGAAACAGCTAGGTGAACAAGAAATAGGGCTCTTAAATTCCCTAACATAATGCTTTTATTTATGGTATCAGGGGACATGCCCTAGGAGAAATTTATTTTGAGACTTGCCTTGACATCAACTGATATAGTTTTCAACTAAGACCATCAGTCACTTAAGTTCTGCAGACAACACAGACATTATTCAAGGGAGGATATTGGTAGCATGCTCATGGCTTGCAGGGATATAGAAACATATTTAAAAATTCAGAGCCACTAAAAGGACATTACTAATATAGTAATTATTGAAGGGAACAGGAGAGAATCTGTCTTGAGAGTCTATTTCATTAAATGCAAAGAGTTTAAGAAGAGGATTAAGCAGGGGTAAAACTGGAAGGACACACGATCGGGAGGATAAAATGTAGTAGCGAAGCAAGAGATATATGTCCAATTAAACAAACTAAAAGTTTTCCACATGTTCCCAGAAAATGAGGCAAGAAGCCATAAATGCTAGGAAGGTTCTAAAAGTCTTAGATATCAATGTTGCATGAATAAATGAAAGAAGCACTCAAAACCAGAAACACTTTTCCTTATTGCTCTAACAAGGAAATGAAGGTAAAAACAGTAACAGCCAGGTGTGCGGTGTTGCAAGACTTTTCCTTAGTTCAGCTAAGACTGGATTCCTGTCCATTCCATGGCCATGAAAATGTAGGCTTGCAGATGATTTAAAGGGTGAGTCAAGCAGGGTTTTATTGCACAAAAACGGAGAAAAAGGGGAACAGGGATCCTCTGCAAGGCCAGAGTACCCTGTCAGAGTGCTTTCCGCCTGCCCTCCAATCCCAGGTTCCACACAGGAAGAGGAGGGGCCAGGCTCCTCCCCCTGCAAACATGGTGAACTTCAGTTAAGATCGGTTATACCTCAGTGTGCAGGCTGGTTTGAGTTTCTCCAGGGACCCCCCTCCCCAGCTGGCTGTCTCATTTCCCCATTTTAATAAATACATGGGCCAGGCATGGTGGCACATGCCTATAATCCCAGCACTTTGGGAGGCAGAGGCAAGCGGATCACCTGAGCTCAGGAGTTCAAGTTCAAGACCAGCCTAACAGGGTGAAACCCCGTCTCTATTAAAAATACAAAATTAGCTGGGCATGGTGACACATGCCTATAATTCCAGCTACTTGGGAGGCTGAGGCAGGACAACTGCTTGAACCTAGGAGGCGGAAGTTGCAGTTAGCCAAGATTGCACCATTGCACTGCACTCCAGCCTGGGCAACAGGAGTGACAATCCATCTCAAAAAAAAAAAAAAAAAAGAAGTACATGTGGCTGGGCACAGTGGCTCACACTTGTAATCCTAGCACTTTGGAAGGCCGAGGCGGGTGGATCCTCTGAGGTCAGGAGATCAGCCTGGCCAACAAGGTGAAGCCCCATTTCTACTAAAAATAAAAAAAATTTAGCTGGGCATGGTGGTGGGCACCTGTAGTCCCACCTACTCCAGAAGCTGAGGCAGGAGAATCACTTGAACCTGGAAGGCAGAGGTTGCAGTCAGCCAAGATCATGCCACTACACTCCAGCCTGGGAGACAGAGTAAGACTCTGTCTCAAAAAATAAATAAATAAAAAAATAAAGTATATCTAACTGCTGTTAGAATAAGGTTAAGACCGATCTTAACTGCTTCCTGCTAAGAGTGGTGGTGGGGGGACTGTTTTGGGGAAATAGCAGTCAGAGCTTCCCTAGAGGCCTACCTAAGGGTTCCCAGAAGGGGCTAAAGTCAGAGGCTCTGGTTGCAAGACTGTGTGGAATTTGATGGCCTGAAGGCAAGAACAAACTGGGTTATTAGAAAACATGAATGAAAATGAAACAAGGGGAGGGGTAAGGACAGCTAAAAAATTCCAAGGCCTTTTACCAGTTTGCACAGGGAGAGGAAGGACAAAAGCCTAACTGGTTAAAACACTTTCCCCTTTTGCTGGCATGTTGGGCTTCTGGGTTCCCTTCTTCTGAGCTCAATCTTAAGCCAACCAGTTAAACGTTTGGGAAATAAATTCTTTCCAGTTTGGAGGCTGCATCTGAGGGGAGCATCCCATAATATGGAGACACAACTACCTATTCGTGAAGAGAAGACTGAGGAGGAGAAAGGAATAAAAAGGCATTTTTTTTCCAAAGGAGTCCCAGTGTTCAGCATGCATTCTAAAGGGGTACAGACTGAAGATGAATGGCTATCCATCTAGAAAGACGGGTACAGGTGTCCCTGGTTCCCTTCTCTTCCTAGAAGATGCCCAGGGTGTGTGAGGCAGAGAGAGAAGAGCATCCTCTTTCCCTCTTCGGTATTTGCATCCCTGAGTTGTGGTGACTTTGACAGGCACTGCCATGAGTTCAAAAGCGGCTTGATCCCATGAAGCAGGGGGGCCTAGAGAATAGGAATTATCAGCTCTCACCTATGTCTCTTTCCCACCTACTGCTAGTAGCCTTGGAGTTCCTAGGCCTCATTTATGCCATGGATATGAACATGGCCTTCATCCATGAAACAGGAAGCTTGGGGTTGGCTTAATTGGCAGGAATCAGCCACACTCATCCTGCACTGTGTCTTTTAGCCTCTGTTGCTGTCTGCCTCTGGATCTCTTAGATCCAGTTTTCTTTCCCAGAGCTTTGACCCAAAGCTTGGAATTGAGTCTGGGACAAAAATGTGTCTCAGGAGATTGCCTGGCTTACTTATCATAAGCCAAATCTAAGGTGAAACTGTGGAACTGAGTCTTCCTTCAACAAAGGAGAGGAAAGGATTTCTTGTGACATACCCAGCTGACAGTTAGCTACAGTTATGCTTGCTAGGATTTGGGTGACTGGTGCTTGCCTCTGGTTAGTTCCCTTGGTGTTACTTTCCCGAAAAGAAACCTCTGGGTGACGGGCACACTATTTATTCCCTATTTATTCCATCACCAGATAGGATTTGCAGGATAATTGCTCAGAACTAGAGTATCAATCCAGATTTCTACATTACTCATCCATTTAGTTCTTTCAGAGCTGCAGCCAGAGATTGTTGGTAGGGTCACAGCAGGGTTAATCTAAAACATAGGCAAAAACTTAAAAACAACTACTGAGTTTAGAATTTAATGACAGATGTATAAGTTTGCCGAACTTTGGAACATAATTTCTCTCTTTCCAGTCCTCACTTTTGTTAAAAAAAAAAATTATGGTGGGTTGTTTGCAAAACAGACTTTAGTTTTATACTTGGCTTGATTATTTGCATAAAGTGCAGCAAGAATAACTGTTTCTACAAAGGCCTTTTGGATTGGCTTTGATGGAAGTTTGCTCCACAAGGAATCTCAGATAAGACCTTTTAAAGCCCAACCCAGCAATGGGTTCGCATCCTCAAAAACCTGTGATTTGGGTGACCCTCTCCTCTTGAGGTCCCCAAATAAGCTTGGAGCTCTTAGACCTGTTAGAAAGTGACATTCTTTACTGACCACAAGTCAGGAACCCTGTACAGAGACTGTGTAGACGAGGGTATGAGGCCAGTCTCCCATGGGGCTTTTATTGGCTCTGTAAGTCAAGCTTGACTCCTGAAAGGGAAGCATACTATCCTTCCAATCAAAGCCTTGGTAAAATAACATTATTTTTCAATTGTGTCTTAATGCAAAAGAAAAATGGATTTTTATTGCACTGATGCAAACAACTAAATGCCGTAAGAATACTCAGTTTCCAAATTCTAGAGGAACCAGGCAGAGGGAAACAAACATGCTCCAAATTTTGATCACAGGAGTGCAAACCTTACTTAATTATTAAAAGGCTATAAATAGTTCCAAATAAGTTTCCTTGACTCTGAAAAATGAAACATGAATCAGCAATATTCCAAGCAAAAGTCAAAAAAGGTTGCTTCAGCTTTGAGTTCGGTCCATTTAGTTAACTCTGGTTTTGTTTGATATTCATGCACATTTCATCTCTTTGAATCCTATACACTTTCCTTTATTCCAATGTTACAATCTCTAAGGTTATCAGAAGCCTGTATTTGAGAGCACCTGTTAAAGTTCTATGGCTCATTATAAACCAACTTTGAAAAGGATTAAAATAAGACAACAATCGTCTGTGATTAGCAAAATGTCCAGGGTGGTTACAGCTAGAAAGACAATTTGGAAAGAAATCTGATTATCTCTGTAGTTTATAATAACATAACAACCTGAATTATGATTGATGATATATACTTAGACATTAGAATTTTAGAAATCCCATACAATTTTGGAACATATATTAGCATTATTCAACAAGACACATCCTAAGGAAGATTGAACATCATTTTGGCAATCCCATGTACCTGAACATGTCAAATAATCTTGTTTACTTTTCTTTTCTGGACACTTGAGGGGCCCTCTGAAGTATTCACAAAGCCAGGTGCCAGAGAAGACAATTTGAAACTGAAGTTTGATTTTGGTTAGGCTACTAAATGTTCAAGGTTTAAAACAGTTGATATTATGAAATAGAATTCCAGATTACCAAAAGTTATTTTGCCAAAGCGATGACTCAGAAATTTTAAAGCAGCAAAAACCTTTTATAAATCTTTCTAAATTTTGCCGAAGAGCAGATGAGCATTTTAAGAATGCCTTGTTGTGACTTTATTTCAATGCTCAATTTGCAGAAAAAACACATAATACCCTTTTTTGAAGTTAGTCAATATATTCGGAGAACCTCTTCCGAAAGATTAATTTCCACCATTCTTCCACCATCTCTTTGAACCTTCAGCTCTTTTCTAATAACGCAAAACAATCCTTTAACCCTAGGCATTTCCATGCCTTCTTATAACCTTTCACTAAAATAACAACACATTTTACTGTTCCTACACACTTTGCATGCAAATCCATTTCTAGTAGTTTCAATTAACTCCTAGCAATTTTTAACTTTAAGGTAAAACTTGGTAAGTTGCCTTAATTGTGCGCTAACTGCCGCCAAGTTTTGTCTTCTTAGTCAAGTCTGAGGTTAGCTCCATTTGTCCCCAGGCCTTACCAATTGTGAAGCTGGCAAGTCAAAGAGTTCTCCAAACCCAAAGAACGGTTTGTAATCTCAAAAACACAGCAAACCTTGCACCTGACCTGCATTTTACTAATAGTCTTTAGGGGTGACTTTTTTTTCTCAAAGATTAAAGTCACGTGAACTGAAAGGTACCACCGATTTTATCTCCCCTTTAAAA
Organism: Cacajao melanocephalus; assembly: GCA_963573385.1. NCBI lineage: Eukaryota > Metazoa > Chordata > Mammalia > Primates > Pitheciidae > Cacajao > Cacajao melanocephalus. The sequence goes on from CAUYLG010034181.1 coordinate 48,718, forward strand.
ACATAGTAGTTCCAAGTGCTTGTTTTTCTTTAGGCCAAATTAGAGCTCTTTTTACAGACGTCACACACAGACAAAAAAATCCAGTCGCTGGGTGGGGTCTTTTAAGAGACAGGGCTAGGAAAACATGCAGATATCATACCAGAAAGAAACTTATTCCCTAAGACAGGATTGCTAAACAAAGCCTGCAAACCAGAGTTACAAGCCGTGCCCTCAGAATGTAAAACAAGGAAAGCTTGATTTCACAACCATAAGTTTGCAGAAAATATAAACAGTGATAGTTGCTGGGGAGGGGGGACTGGCCTAGTAAAACTTCTTCTAGAAATTAAGAAAACTTTAAAAGTTAACTTGCTGACAGGATAGAGAAGGGAAAAGAAAAGAAAGTTTTAAAAGGCCTGGAGAAGAACCTCTTATTCTTATACAACTGGTTCCTCCACCAGGGAGAAAGTTTAAGCTTAATTGCAGTCCCACAGAGTGAAACCCCTTGGCTGGGGAAGGGGAAGGCTGTAAATGCTGGTGGCTGGGAACCAGCCAGCCTGCTGTGGGGGATGCTTGGGCCAGGCGCCCCAGCCCTGCATGGAGTGGGGAGGGGCTGCTGCTCACCAGTCCGTCTGGACAAAGGAAAAGGCCATGAAAAGGCCCCTAATCCCCAGGAGCGACAGGGGGTGGGGTGAGGTTTCCCATAAGCTCAGAAATTCCAAGATGAAAGGGCTTAGGTGAGTGGTTTGTTTTTCAAAACAGAGTCTCACTCTGTCACCCAGGCTAGAGTGCAATGGCTCAATCTTGACTCATTGCAACCTCCGCCTCTCGGATTCAAGCAATTTTCCTGCTTCAGCCTCCTTAGTAGCTGGGATTACAGGTGCGTCACCACACCTGGCTAATTTTTGTATTTTTACTAGAAACAGGGTTTCACCTTGTTAGCCAGGCTGGGCTCAAACTCCTGAACTCGGGTGATCCGCCCGCTTCGGCCCCCCTAAAGTGCTGGAATTACAGGCATGAGCTACCACACCCCGGCCAACAGTGAGGTTGAGTACCCATTTCACTCACCTCTTCTCGGGCTCCCACGTTGTGTGCCAATAATGATGCAGGAGTTTTCCTTAGTTCAGCTAAGACTGGGTTCTTGTCAATCCCATGGCCAGGAAAATTTAGGCTTGGAGACGGTTTAAAGATTGAATAAAACAGGGTTTTATTGGGTGAAACGGGAAAAAAAGTGGGGGAAACAGGGATCCTCTGCCAGGACAGAGCCCCCTGCTAGAGGCTTCCAGCTGGCCCTTGCAATCCCAGGTTCCACACAGGAAGAGGAGGGGCCAGGTTCCTCCCTGCTGAACTTCTTGAGGCTACACCTCAGTGGGCAGGCTGGTTGGAGATTCTCCACGGAACCCCTCTCACCTGGCTGTTTCAGTGGTACGCACCTGTAATCCCAATGCTTGAGGAGGTGGAAGAGGATCACGGGCAGGCCAAGGGATTGAGACCAGCCTGAGCAACACCGCAAGACTCTATCTCTACAAAAAAATTTAAAAATTAGCAAGGCGTGGTGGTGCGCACCTGTAGTCCTAGCTACTTGGGGAGCAGAGATGTGAGGATTGGTTGAGCCCAGCAGTTCGAGGTTGCAGTGGGCACTGATCACACCACCGCTCTACAGCCTGGGAAGCAGGCTGACACCTCATCTCTGAAAAAAAAAACAAAGAAGAAGAAAAGAAAGACCCAGGAATCTCTAAGATGGTTTAAGTTTCAGCTTCACTAAGGAGCATTTAGAATAATTTCTACATTTTGCTAAAAATGAACTTTAGGCTTCCTTTTCCACAGTGCCTAATCTCTCCACAATGCAGGATCCGTATCCTAAGCAACTGATTCTCTGAAACCTATACATGAAAATTCACATATTTTTAAAGGGAAGTAAATAAGTGGAATTAGACTTGAGCATGATCTAGAAACTTGTTCTTATGATTCTGAAAGCTTGTTCATTGATGCCTCTGAGTTTTAGTTTATTTGAAAAAGAAATTACTATTGTCAAACATCCCCAAATTTTAACTTTATGGTTGTGAATATTTCAGAGTGCACCAGCAACCTTATCACTGATGAAATCTTTATTAGCTATGGAATAAAATACTTGATGAAAACCAGTTGCCCAGAAATTGCTGGATATACGTATCTACTAAAATTATAATCAGGTTTTTTTGGTATCTCTTTTACAAGTATATACATTTCTTAAAGTATTACTAGGCACTAACAAAACTTGTAGAAATTAAAAGTAGAAACTAGGTTAGTGGTCACAAATAATTGAAAGTCTCAAAGATAAAATTTGCCCATTCCATTTCATTTGATCTAGTTCCTGTTTATCAAGACGCTTGCTTTTTTTGTTGTTATATTTTGTTATATTTCAGCATTTGATAAATCATCAGATTCACCATAGTCTTGAAAACTAGGACAGTAGAAGGGTTTGTTCCTAGTCAGATGAGCAAAGGAATTTAAGAAAAGGTAACTCATTTTAGTATCTTTTTTTGTGTAATTTAGGGTTTTGTGGCCATTCATATCTTTCCCTTCCTAACAGTTGCTATTTATTATTGTCTAATTTTTACTGAGTCCTATCATATTAATTAACTAGAGTAATTGTGATAATTTACCTTTCTCAAGTGTCTACATGGCCAAAAATTTCTCAAGTGTGTACATAGATGAAATGAACCACCCATTCATTTTTTTATCTTCTTCACGCTAAAGTTTCTTATGATGATTGGTTTAAGATTGGTGATTTGGTTTTATTTTCTGGTTAAGGGGAATGAAATTATACAAGACATGCCATAAATTACACACTGCATGTGGATTACTTGTTAGAATTTCTTAGATGACTTATCAGAATTTGAAAAGATGAATGTATTCTTTCATATTCCAGAGATCTTTGTACAATCCAGGTACTAGTATATTAGAACACTGTACTTACACCCTACGCTCTGGCCCAGAATCACCTTTTATGAAGCCTACCAAACCTCATTTTAAATGCAAAATACTGCCTCTGGAATCTGTAGTCTGAGTCCAAATCCATGTTTTGATGTAAATTGAATCTGATAGTGGTAAAGATTGCAGTCATTTGGGGGAAGTCTTAGCTTGTGAGGAGGGAGCTGAAGAGAAATGGAGGCATGATATGCCATGAAAATTTAATTCTCTGTGTACATGTGATTTTCAGTGGTACTTCAAGAAGTAGATCTTTTCATAATTACATAAGTAATATTCAGGGTATGTGGTTACTCTTTATTGGGCATAAATGAGCTTTTAAATTTCTTGTTTAGGAAATCTGTGGAGATTGATGTATGGCAAATTATTCTTATCAGATTTATCGGGACATCAAGTTCATCTTCACAACTTTTAACCTTCTTTTAGATTCCTTTACAAATAAGGTTTCAGAAGGTAGTCTCTGAACAGGTTTTATCCATTTCCCAAGCAGAGCTTATTTTCTCTGCATCAGCGAACTTGTCATGATAATCAACTTTTTTTGTCCCAACCATCAATCACTCTTGATTACAGCTGGGTAGAAGTTCTGTTCTGTTGATCAGCTCATCAGTGCACATAATATTACACCTGGAGGCCAGTACAAATCATCCCCCGAGGGGAAAAGCATTTTCCTTCAAGGCTTTTATCAATGGTTTTATCATTTACATTTAGGTCTCAATGAGTTGTCATGTCTATCTTTGACTCTCCCTTCTCTCTGGTATAAAATTTTCTACCAAAATAGCTCTCAACGTTTGCTTGATGATTTGCGCTATAGTGTTATTATTCTGCTTTTGCCTATTTAATTCAAAAAAGGAACTTATAATCTATTGTATTCTTATTATCATAGAAAGCTTTCTCCAGCTTCTAATGTAGATATTGTAGAAACTAAATGCATATGAATTATAATTCAATGAATATTCAGTAATTCCGTAAAAAGCAGTTTAGCCTATGTATTACTAGAATGTTTGCAAGTCTAATTTTGTTTATTTTTAATGGTTTCTTAAGTTAGGTTTTTGTTCTATGTTTTGGCTTGGGCTAGGGAATATTTATCTTTAATTTTCATCTTATTTTAAGTAAAACTAACTAGCTATATTCATGGTTTAAAAAGACATTGAGAAGTAAATATTTTAAAATCAACTGTTCAAAGTCAGCTCAATTGCTCTTATGCTGTGTCTGTACTATAGAAAAATATCTTATTTCTCCAAGCCAACCCATATTTCTTAAGACAGTAGCATTATCAGAAAAGTTACTAGAGCAATGATAAAATATTATCATGGTAGGACATTTATTGGTTTCATAAAATATTTAAAAGAAATATATGATTTTTAAAACTATTTAATGTATTCTCTGTGTATTCCATAAACTATTTTTCTCTGTCTTGTATTTTATTGTATTTTTGTCACTTTATAAAATCTGAAATAATAATTTAGAGAATCATTTTAACATTTAGAGTACAAAGCATAAAGAAAACAGGCTAGCATATTAAATTACAGAATAACATGAATTTAATTAGAAATCATGTCTTTCTATTAAAAGGCCTAATTACAGAAATTAAAATTTCTTTTATGGTTGGACTGCCTATAACAGTGATGTATATCTGTTTTTGATGGAAATAGACCAACTAAGAGAGTTCTGTGTTTTTATTTTCTACCAGCATTTAGATTATTGGTTCTTAATTTAATCTGTGTAACAAAACCAGGGCAAATGACATCAATTAATGAGAAAGTGATCTATGTAGAAATGTATAAGCCACACAGGACTGAATAGGAAATCCGTATTTTGAAAAGCTGAGCTAAACACTCAAACTGGCTCGCTAATTTCTCTGTGGTCTTGAATCTTCTTGGGATAGGAGTTGATCAAGTTTGTCAAGGACTGCATTATTATTATTACGCAGGTTTAAAAATCAACATGAGCCGGACGTGGTGGCTCCTATAATCCCAGCATTTGGGGAGGTCAAGGCAGGCAGATCACCTGAGGTCAAGAGTTCGAGACCAGACTTACCAACATGGAGAAACCCTATCTCTGCTAATAATACAAAAATTAGCTGGGCATGGTGGCACATGCCTGTAATCCTAGCTATTCCAGGGGCTGAGGCACGAGAATTGCTTGAACCCGGGAGGCAGAGGTTGAAATGAGCTGAGATCACACCATTGCACTCCAGCCTGGGCTACAGAACAAGACTTCCTCTCAAAAACAAAAACAAAACATTAACTTGAATATTGTGTTGCACCCACTCCTTTTGTTCCATATTAGCAGTCAGCAAACTGGGTCTTCTCCTGAAGAGCTAGTCTTAACTAGTTCATCCCTTCTCAGACTAGAGAGACTAGGCAAATGGTTTGACACAAGGAACTTGTCATCTTAGCCCACAGTATGATTTTTACACATGAAACAGAACTTTTAAACTTTAGCCACGGTGTATGACCTAATGCTTGACTTTGAATAAGCCCAACGTAAGTGGCAAAGTTTGTGTATTTATAAAACACTCAGATTGACTGAAAAATGTATTTATGTATTTACTTGTAGACAGTTTGATATGAAATGATAAATCTTTAGTTTAAATAAATAACTTAAAGAAGAGTTTCCCTTCCCCCACTTCATGCCCCCAGTCACAGTTTTTCCCCTCTGGAGATATGGAGATATTCAGTTCACGTTGCAATTCTATTAGCACATTACATGTTGGCAGTACATTTGATGCAGATTTAGGAAGTATCACAGTGGTGGTGGGATCCAGTTTCTAAAATTTTGACCCTGCTGTCTCCTCTAACTTGAAAAATGTTGCCAGTATTTAAAATTAAAAATGCCAAGGATTGAAACCTCAGTGGAAGCAGAGACTCCACCAAAGCTATTTCATGTACGGAATTAAGTTTCTTTTGTTTTTAAACAAACTCCTAGTTCACTAAAGAGTGTAAAAGAGTGAAAGTTAGCATGCCACACAACCCATCCTGTCTCATGAAGAGAGACACATTCTCTCAAAAAGGGTTCCCAGTTCTGCTTCACAGAAGAAATGTTTCTGTATCCGGAAATGGAGGAAGGGAGTAAGTTATCAATACAGACTTCCAGATGACCCCCATATTGGTATCTACATCCTACATCCGATTTTCTCCCTCAACTGCATACTCAAATATTTGCCTGCTCACTCAATATCTGCACTTGGTTACCTAATAGATTCCGCATACCTAAAATCTGCAAAACTAAAGGCCATAGCTCAGTCCTCCAAAACCAGAGAATATTCCTCTTACAACGGCAACTCCAACCCTCTGATTCCTCTGGCTAAACATATTGGAGTCATTCTTACTCTTATTTCACATACTAGATTCAATCCTACACAAACAACGTTAGATATACCTCCAAAATATATCCAGAATCTGACTGCTTCTCATCATCTTTATACCACCCCTCCAGTCCAAGCCACCATTGTCTCTCATCTGTATTATTGAAAAATTCTTCATAATCATTCTCCCTGCTTCTACTCCTTATGCTCATCATTTTAAAAATATAAACCAAGATCGGGTGTATTTTCTGTTGAAAATCTTCTAATGGTGCTGCATTTCACTTAGATTAAAAGGCAGAATCCTTAGATTTCAGAAGCCATGCAGTTCTATGAAACATGGCCTCTGGAAGCCTTTTGTGCTTCATCTTTTCCCACTGCCCGCCTCACTCACTCCCCTTCAGCTTCACTGGCCTCCTGACCAGGTCCAGGACTATGTAAGGCACTGATCTTGGGTGTGATATTTAACAGGATTCTGTAAAAACTCAGTAATCTAGACAAATAATATTTTAATTAAATATTTAAAAAATAAGATTAGGAAACTGTGGCCCGTGAGATAGCTGCCTGCTTTTGTAAAGAAAATTTTATTATAATCAGATGAGTAAGACAGGGTTGTAGTACTAGCACAGGATCAGATCCTGTCTTTTTAAAAAAATGTTGGGCTGGGCGCTGTGGCTCACGCCTGTAATCCCAACACTTTGGGAGGCCGAGGCAAGTGAATCACCTGAGGTCAGGAGTGCAACCAGCCTGGCCAACATGGTGAAACTCAGTCTCTACTAAAAATACAAAAAATAGCTGGGCATGGTGGCAGGTGCCTGTAATCCCAGCTACTCGAGAGGCTGAGGCAGGAGAATTGCTTGGACCTGGGAGGCAGAGGTTGCGGTGAGCCGAGATCACACCACTGCACTCCAGCCTGGGCGAGACAGCGAGACACCTCTCAAAAGAAAAAAAAAAAAGTTGATATTTTTTAACTAGAGCATTCAAATGTTATTCATCTTGATTATTTACTTTTTTAGTGTCCCTGAAGTTTTGCTTCTCAGACAAGTGCTACATTAACCTCACTGTAGTCATGACTCTGTCCTTACTATACCTTGAGTGCACCAGGCTCACTCTTTCCTCTAGGCCTTTGCACTGACTCTTCTCTCTACCTGGAATACTCCTTCTTCCTATTTCTGCATACTTTGCTTCTTCAAGCTATACTCAAGTATCATCATCCCTTGATGCTTATACTGGCCACTGTATTTCAGATTTAACCCCTATCATCCCACTTTCCTTAGCTGATGGTTTTTCACCTAAACACCAATCACCTTTTAATATTCTACATAATTTAATTATTTATTATGTATATTGCCCAACTCCAATTAGAAGGTAAGCTCCATCAGGGCAAAGATTTTTGCCTGTTTGGTTCACTGTTTTATTCAAGTATTAGAGCATTGCTTGGTATACACTGCTTAATACATACTTATTAAATGAATAAATTAATGACCAAATAAATATCATGATGCTTGCCAGTTATATACATGCAAGCCTTCTTTTATTTAAGCTCGAAAATATTTCAGCCCTCTCCAAGTCAGGCTTCTTCCCCTTTCCAACTCAAACCATAAAAGCCTACACCCCATGACAATAAATGGAGACATTCTCAGGAGAAATAGGAGAAGCTATCTTTGCCCCAATTCATTCATGGTGAAGGAACAAGGTCTTCTTCCTGTGGGCTTGCTCCATTTTCTGACATCATCATTTTCTGACATTTTCTGACATATTTTGTCTGGTCATGGACATTAGATAGTTTTATAGTGGAGCCAGGCTTTTCTTGCTATCTTAGCACTAAACATATTGCTAGGGTCCTCCATTACCTACTTCATCAACAAATAAGATGAATATCTGATCAGATAAATTCCCAGTTGTCATCTAGGAAAATAGTAAAATGAAAGAGACATGTACTATTTTTCCAAATAGGTTGTTATTGTTTAATCATTAAGAAATGTTTGGATTATCAAAGGCTTTGGCAGTGCCTAACCTTGTAGATAATAGGGGAATAGTTGTTAAAGATAATAGATCCAACTCCATCTTCTTGTTATGATTGTGGGGAATCCAGAATACTTTGCTCATCCCAGTTGAAGACCGACTTTCTCTATCACAGACTCATGCCGATTAGTAATATAGACAGTTGTGTATTTAAGAAAACTGGGGGTGATAGTGATGGGATGGGATCAGAGGGAAGCAAGACCTAGAAATAAGTATGGTTAGACACATCTTTTTGTTTTCCCTTTGTGCAGGTTGGCTCATGTGTAGGCTGGCTCAGTGGGCACATGTGAAAGTGGCTAATTGGATCTGTGTCATGGTTTAAGAGAGCTTCCAGACTAATATTCATAGTTAAATTATGTAGAAAAATTCATCTGCTGTACACAAAGAGCCACGCTGAAAGAATGGAAAAAAAAATCCCTAAGTAGGTGTATCTTCCTTTTCCTAATCCTTTACTCATGGGAGCAATTTGCTCTTATTCTGATAATTCTTCAGATTTGCTTGAAGTTTCACAATTATCATTCTCTATGCCTAACAAAACAGGAGCAGATAGAGCTGTACATTTTTCTATTGCCTTAACTTTGGCAGTTACTATGTGATGAGATCTTTGTAGATATTGCTCAAAGCCTAAGTTTCTTCAGTAAGCAACTTCCTAGTAACCAGGACTGAGTATTACTTCTAAGATTTCATTCAACTAAAGAGAGGAGGATCAAAGGTATTGAAAGAGTCAGTGAATTCTTCATGTATTAGGTATGCTAGAAGGTCACCGTTACCTGGCAGTTAGATAAATAAAAAGGGGAAAAAGCCTTTACCAATTTTAATTGATCATTCATACCTAGAGTAACATGATTCTTTAGAAGCAAGATCAATCACAGGTACTGACATTTCTACTTCCTTGGCATCACAAAGAATTCTAGGCAAATTGTTATATTGTTGCTATGTTCTTTAGATGATTTACACTCCAGTTAGTACAGTCCTAAATGCTAAGAAGATATTACATTCCTGTTTCTGTGTTCTTTCGGTGATTTAGACTACAGTTAGTGCAGTCCTAAATACTAAGAGAACATTATCTGAAACTTACTACAGTATTTCTTGTGATCTCAATTTTACTTAGGTAGAAAAGAGAATTGAAACAGATTTTAAACACCTGGATGACTTTCTTTCCATAGACCTCCAATAACCCCTCTAAGGACAACTGCTCAAACGAAAATAAACACAAATGGCAGCTAAATATTTCTTCCTCCACAATACCAGAGGACATCAGGGTGTCTTTCATGAACTGTTGCTTCAAAAGCCATCCATCACTAGCAACAGTTTTCCCAGAGATTAAGGACTGGATTTGCATTCTAAATGATTTCTTCCAACAGCTGCTGTCAGATAACTTGGCTGTAAGTTAAGAGTTTGCATTTGATCAGCTGCCAGTGAAGATCATAAAATTCAGCTTGGCAACAGAATTTAGGAAAAGAGGTCTCCTCAGCCCAGCTGTGCTTATCTGAGTTAGCAGCATGCGTAAAAGCACTACTCCAGCTCTCTGCTTTTCCGGTCAGCTTGGGAGTGATTTGCCACTGATGGAAGTTCAGTTTAGTTCCAGATTTTTTGTGTGTGAAGAACTGAACCACCTTTTGTTGAGTATTTGGGGGGTGTGTGTGGTGGCGATTATATTAAGTCGGCTACAGTAGACGTCTTAGAGGGTTGATGGAACAATCTGTTCAAATCTGTGCGTTATCATTTGGTAAATTATAGCAATGAATGTTTCAGTTTCGCACCTAGTCTACACCGCAAGTTCCGATGATAAAGGAGTTCTTTTCCAGGTTACTATTTGCTCCAGCTTTAGGAAATGGAAAGACTAAAGAACTTGGATTAGGCTAATTCTAGTCTTAACACTTATTTGATGTGTGACTTTGAGTAAGTTAATTTTTTTAACTTCTGTGAGTCTCAAACTCTTGTATAATGAAGATGATCATACTACCGTATAAGCTGGCTCTAAAGATTAAAGGAGGGTATTGTAAGCAAAGCAGCAGATTCACGGTAAGTATTCAGTGTTAATTTTCTTTCCTCTTCATATTTGACATTGGCGTCAAAATAGGAAAATTGTTCATCTTTCTAAATCACAAATTAGGTGACTGTGGCAAAGGTTGCTAGATGTCTGATACTTTCCTTTTGTCGTCAATAATATAATTGATTGTTACTTGGGCTCTGCCAATATATTCTATCCCTTTGGTTAATTTAACCCTTCTTTACAGTAGATATTTGAACATGCATATCCATTAAGTAGTCTTTTAAAAATATAGATAGATGATATAAATTAATTCTGGGAGCAATTTATAATTCTATTTTGTAACTGACGGGTTGATTTTGGGTTTTTTCTCTTTTCCTTTCTAACCCTAAGCCACAATATCTTGTATAATAAATACAGGCTTGACCTAACATTTTTCAAAAATGGTATCAATTTAATTGCTGTTCAGGTATAACAGTTGGCATTTTGAGTCAAATAGATGGATAATAAATGCACAGCTATAGTTATACATTAAACTTATATGCCATCGACATTGACCAAAGGTTTTAGTTCTATAGGATTAAAGGAACATTGCTAGAGTTCAAATGCTGAGTGCACCAAAAGATACTCAGAGAGAATTGACCTTTATTTTCAAATAAGAAAGTTAGCATGGGCAAAAAAACTAAAAATAATAAAAGGACATTTTCTAAATGTTAAGCAATCACTTAGTACTTGTGGTTTTCTAAGTGGGGAAAAGTGTCTTGTGTCAGCAGTTCGTTCAACAGGCCAATGATGAAGTGACTTCCTCTGCTCATGTTAAATGGTGAAGTGCTTATTTCCCAGTCCATTGGGAAGATTTAGAGCTGCAGCCTACAGGGTGAGGGCCACCTGCTTTTTCACTCACTGGTGATTTGGTAGTACATCAGTAATTTCAGGGACCTGTGATGGCTTGTGGCCTTGTTTGTCACTGTAGCTTTATGCATAACTTGTCAATTTATGGCAGTGATTATATATCCATCTTCATGGAATAGAGACCCAGGATTTGAATTACAAGATCTTTAACTCTCAGACTTCCGGACCCGTGTGAAGCAGTTGCATAACTCTCTAAAATCAGAGGCAAGTGATATTTTGGAGTGCCAGATGATGAATTTTAGAGGCTATTTGTCTTTGTAAAATGCTTTGATTTACTACCTTAAGTGTGTTTCTTAAATACAGCAGTACCTAGAATAGCATTTGGCCATTATAGGCATTTAGTAAGTGCTGAATGAACTTAATATATGCTAAAATGAATTGATGAGGGATAAACAGAAATATGATACAGAATATAACTCTGGAAGTTACTAGATCTGGGTTTTTTTGGGAAATATTACTCAGCATATTATATTATGGACAACTGAAATATATATACTTTTGTACAAATACTCTCTGCATTTATTCCATTTATGGGGTACAGATGGTTTTCTTTTTAATTATTTTTATAAAGCTTTGAAAATTTACATTGGAGACAACCAGAAGGAAACCAAAATGTTCCAGTCTTAAAGAGTATCTTGAAATCAAATTATCAGAAATCTATATTCAGCTAAATGTGATATTGAATAAACCAAATGTTTGCAATTTATATAATTCATCGCTCTGTATTTTCCTGCCCACATTCATCTTTTCAGGTATCTTTCCTCCCCTACTTCCAATATATTACAATGGGCTTATAAAATACTACTTTGTTGCATAAATAATAAGGGTTTATTATATAACCGTACAGAAGTCTAAAGGTAAGATGGTTCCAGGGTTATTTCACCAGCTCATGATCTCACCAAGGACCAAATTCTTCCCATCTTTTTGTTCTTCCTCCCCTAATTCTAAACCTTCCCTCGTGGGTGAAAGATGGTTGCAGCAGTCCTTGACATCACAGGCAGACCTAACCACATCCAAAGAAAGAGATGCATTATCTCCCATGACTGGCTCTCTCTCTCTCTCTCTCTCTCTCTCTCTCTGAACTTTATTTTTAGAGCAGTTTCAGGCTCACAGTAGTATTAAGCAGAAGATACAGATATTTCCCATTTACCTTCTGCCCCCAAATCTATGTAGCCTTCCCCATTACCAATATTCCCCACTAGAATGGTACATTTGTTTCAATTGATGTGCCTACACTGCCACATCATTATTACCAAAGTCTGCAATTAACTTTAGGGGTCATGATTGGTGTTGCATATTCTGTGGGTTTGAACAGATTTATAATAATATTTGTTACGGTATTATACAGAATAGCTTCACTGCCTTTGACATTCTCTGTGTTCCATCCATTTATCCTTTCTTCCACATAACCCTTGGCAACCTGTAATCTTTTTACTGTCTTCATAGTTTTGCCTTTTCCAGAATGTCACGAAGTTGGACTCAAAGAGTATATAGCTTTCTCAGATTGGCCTCTTCCACTTAGTAATATGCATCTAAGATTCCTCTATGACTTTTAAGGGCTTGACAGCTCATTACTTTTTAGCATTGAATAATTTTCCATTATCTGGATGTAGCAGTTTGTTTCTCTAGTCAAATACTGAAGGACAACTCGGTTGTTTCTAATTTTTGGCAATTCTGAATAAAGCTGCTATAAATTTCTATATGAAAGTTTTTTTCTTCCTTGGAGATAAGTTTGTACCTCCTTTGACTTAAATACCAGAGAACATGATTGTTGCCTTGCATAGTAAGAGTGTGTTTAGTTTTGTAAGAAATTGCCAAACTATTTTCCAATGTGGCTGTTGCATTTTTCATTTCTACCAACAATGAATGAGAGTTCCTGGTTCTCCACATCCTTGCCAGCATTGCATGTTGCCAGTGTTCTGAATTTTGACCATTCTGATAGGTGCACAATAATAGCTCTTTGTTTTAATTTGCCTTTTTTTTTAAAAAAAAGCATTAAATGGCAGTGTAGAAATTCCCTAAAAGTATTATAATCTGTACCAAGATTGCTCTAGGTATCATAATATTAACAGCTTCCTGGGTAATGATATCTATAGCTATCATGTATTATGAGCTTAATGTTTTAAAATTCACTGTTTTCTTTAATCCTTGCAGTTGTCAAGTGTGGATCTAGGGTCAATTTCTTTTTTTCTTTTGGTTTGTTTTTTAGCCTCTACAGCCCTAGGATTTAACACAGTGTTTAAACATGGGATGGATTCTAACAACATCTGATCTAAGAATGAGTGCACAAATCAACATGGATTGTTTTTTCTGCTATTTTCTTGGTCTCCTAACACCCCAGGACCTTGTTCCCTTTGCGCTTGTCTCAGAGGTGATGCTCTGTCATCTTCTTCCTTCTTCTTTTGATTCAGATAGACACAGAGCACTGATGGGCACTGTTAGATTTCACATCCTTTAGTCTCTGGAGTGAGGACTTCAAATCTTTCCAGTTCCTTAGAATGACACTTCTACGAAACAAATTTGTTTTGATCATGCTGAGGGTCTCTTTTAATATAATGCTTGTAAGTTATCATGAAATCACCCTTAGTATGTTTCTTCCCACCTTCCTGAGACTACTAGTATTTTCTCCTCCCAGTAGCTTAATCCAAAGCTAATTGGAAGCAATTAGTTAAGGTCTCCCAAAGGGCATGAATTTGGGAGTTGGGTAGAGAAAAGTTATTCCTTCCACAAAAAGGTTCTAATGTGATATAGTAAGTAAATCAAAGACCCGGGATGGAGACTCCATTTCTTCTCCCTAAAATGTAGTCTTTGCTCAAGGCACCAAAATTGTGCTTCTCTAATCTGATCCTCACAAAGCAAAGAAGAGCTTTTTGTGTTACTGCATTTTGTATTGCTGTAAAGAAATACCTGAGGCTGGATAATTTATAAAGAAAAGAGATTTATTTTAGTTCACAGTTCTGAAGACTGTACATGAAGCATAGTGCCAGCATTTGTGTCTGGTGAGGGCCTCGGGAAGTTTCCAATCATGGTGGAACATGAAGGGGGAGTGAGCACATCAAATGGCAAGAGAGGAAGTGAGAGAGAGGAGGAGGTGCCAGCCTTCTTTAAACAACCAGCTCTTGCATAAACTAATGGAGTAATAAGTCACTCTCACCAAGGGGATGGCACCAAGCGAATCATGAGGGATCAGCCCCTGATGACCCAGGCACCTCCCACTAAGTGTCACCTCTAACACTGGGGATCACATTTTCACATGAGATTTGGAGGGAACCCACATTCAAACCATATCACTTTTTTTCTGCAATAATTTTTCAAATGAAGAAACTGAGTTTTGGAGAAAAGTAATTTGGTTAAGGTCACATAATCCATAGAGTGGAAAGCCAGAATTTAAACTCAGGACCAGGAAATACAAACTTAGTTTCATTCTGTTTTACTTAGAATAAAACTTAATGACGAATGCTCAGCTCCTAGGCCTGTGGTTTATGATCTTCTAGGTTGTGTTAAGATTTTAATGAAGAGTTATGCTGTCTTTACCTTTACATACCTACTGTAAGGCAATGTCTCCGGTCTTGAATGTTTACCAAAGGGACTTAAGATCCATAGATAAAATTTTTATAAGATGGGAATAAAAATAATCATAAGATCATCTTTGGGTCTCCTGAAAGTAAAGGTAGAAGTGAATTAAAACAAACAAAAAAAAAGTCTTTCTAAATTATTACAAGGAAGGACAGCCAGAAAAAATGAAGAAACATGAAAAAGCTATATACTTCAAGGGTTCCTGAAATAAAAGTAGTTTTTATTTTTGACATACATTATATTAAGATCCTGGAGAATTTTCATCAATCACTTGCAAATCTCCTTAGGCAGTCGCAGGGTTTTTTAAATTTATTTGGTCAAAGTCAAATAGGAATCTCAGAAACCAAAATTTGATTGCATTGTGGCACAAAGACATTACCTGGCTTTCCTACAATGCTAAGAAAACCCCACAGTCATGTTCTATCTTTGATTTCAGGTAGAGCATTTGAGAAACTGGTTATGCTAGCCGTACCAACTAAATATTAACTTAGTAAGAACTGAAAGAAAAAATATGGAAAAAGCGATTTAGGTTTATCCAGAAAAAAATATGGAAAAATTGATTTTTGGTTTGTCCAGATCTGAGGTTTAGCACATCTTCTAGGTATTACTTTACTGTAGTGTTTCTAAAGAAATACTCAAAAGAAGCCTCCAAAAAGATATGTTGTATTCTTCTTTTGCTTAAGGCCATAGAATTTGTAGATTTTCAGAGTACTTTGATGCTTCATTTAGACAAAGATTAGCTAAAATTAAATTTTACAGACTTCGTTGTTCCCATATGCTCGTGGACTCTCTTTACTTTGGCTGAGAACTCTATGTTTCTCCAAGATTAGAGCATAATAGTAGGTAGATGTGTTTGTTAATTTCATGTAACACTGGCTGCTGTATAAATCAATCAAAAGATCCACAGTGGCTCCAACAAATTAGATACTTAAGTTTTGCTCATATAATAGCCAAAATAAGAGTTTTTGATCCATTGGATTAAATGTTTCAATCCATTAGATCCATTTGATCCACCGCAACTCTTCCATGTAGCAATTCAGGAATCCAGGACCTTCCATCTTGTGTTTTAATATCTTTAATGGGTAGCTTCCAAGATTGCTGTGTTTGTCTACATCAAGCAAGCAGAAAGGAAAGAGCCAGGAAAACGACACTTAGGAATTTTTAGTGCATCATGGCTGGGCATGTTGCAGATCCTGTTCACTGGCCCTTACCGTCTATCCCTCAGTCATGTAGCCACTGAATTATAAGAGAAGTGTAGTCTGGCTTCTTGTCAAGGAAGAAGAAATAAGTTTCTTTGATATGCCCCTGAGATTGTGCCCCATGACTAGCTAGAATATTTTACCTTTTTTTTTTTTTTTTTCTATTTAGTTTCTGGTGTAAAAGAAGAAGGTGGGAGTTGTACTCTATCAGAAAAGTACTTCTATTTTATCTTCTCTCCTTTTTCTGGTTCTATTTTCATTCTGAAGAATATCTGCATTTAAGACAGAAATATCTGAGAAATTTTTCATGGTGCAATGAATTTTGGAGACAGGGAGACCTGGTTTCAAATATTGCCTCTGTCGTTTACTACTTGTGAACCTTGGGAAGTTTCTTAAACATTGTGATCCTTAGTTTCCTCATTTTTGGTGATTTAGCAAGTCATGGCCATTACAGACATTAGGGATATTGAAGACCAGAGGAAAGCTAATCTTAAAATACTAATCTGTGGAGGAAAGCCTAAAGTTAATGATATTTCTATGGATAATGAACATTTGACTCCTCTATAGTCTTTAACAAATTACTTTAAAGATAACCAATAAATCATTCTATTCAGTAATTTGATGATAATCTTTCTATTAATATTTTAAGGACAGAAAAAAATTCATACGGGAGGTGAAATGAATTATGTTTGGTATATAAATAAAAGTAGTGGCCTAGTTGAGAGCTGTACCTTCACGTTTATAGCTTGTTTCTAACTGCACGAAGGTATAGCACTTCTCCCTAAGAATGGTAACCATCATGAGGATGTAAACCAAGAAATCTTGGTCAAATGGAGAAATGTTGAAGACAGTGGTTGATGTAACAGTATGAACAGTGTGATTCATTTTTTTGTATAATAATACGTAATTATCATTTAACAAATAAATACTGAGCACCTACTGTGTACCTACGGATAGAAAAAAAAAATCTCTGAAAGACTTAACACTGGATAACTAGTTTATAAGTTATTTTATATTACACCTTTTTCTTATTTGCACTTTTAAGATTTTCTACATCATGGATTTTTTTAAAGAGTTAAAATATTTAACATAACTCATTAATATTATTAAAGATATTACCTCATCTTTGTGCTTTTTTAAATGATAGAATCAAATGCACGTCTGTTTCCACATACTCACTTATAATACAGAAATACATATTAGTAGTACTAAATAAGATAATAGTACTCACTTCAGAACAATCGTGTCAGATGGTGGAAGTTTGCTTCTGGAAGCCAATCCAATTAGCTAATTCATGACCAAGCATTCAGATCCTTTATTTCCTTTCCAAAATCTATTGTCTTCAAAATCTATTGTTCTAGTGAATAGATTAGCATTAAATTGTCCTGTCTTGTGTGACAGTTACCAATAATATACATGTTGCAAAATCTAATGGACACTGCTACGCCCCTCCTATCTGTTACAGCAGCAGCAGTCAGTAATGATAGGCATTCCCTTCCAGATGCTCTTATCACTCTTGCTTCCATGATACTAGATTTTTTGAGTTTTCAGCCTGTCTCCATGGCTGCATGTTCTACATCTCCTTTTCTTGCACCACTTTTGCAATTTTTTTATACACACACACACACACACACACACACACACACACCTATAGAGAGAGCTATGTCACAGGGCAGGAACATTTGCTGCATATATAAATATCTAAATGAACAAATATATAAACCAATTTAGTCTTCAATGCAGAAGAGTGATACTTGAACCAATAGTTCAATATTTAGGAAATGGGAGAGCAATGAGAAGAGGAACCTGTGTATCCCTTCTGCTTGGAAATTTGCAGGACCAGCCCTGCAAATATGAAAACACAACTATAGATCAACAACTTTAAGGAACAGGGGCTCTACGATTCCTTATCAAAAACTAAATTTTGGAATAATTTTACAAACTAAATGCTTGATTTCTGTTAGTTTCCATGCAGCTTGAATCACTGAATCATTCTTGAAGTTCTACTGTTGTTTTAACACATTAAATTAGCTAATTACAGCTGAATATGTAGTGGAAAATAGCATCTGTTTACAGTATAATAATATAAAAATTACCAGTAACAGAGTAAGGAGCAATTTGCAAAAGCTAATCATATTTGTGCACTTGTCTGCAAAAAGTAAATTGTTAATATATGCCCAAGGGGAAAAAAAATCACTTGCTGGTTTAGAAAGTGAAAGCAGTGATATTAACAAACATCACTTAGACAATTGCTGTATTTAAGACTGGAATGTCTCAACTTGTCATAAAACATAGATGTTTATTAATTTTTTTTACTAGTTTTGACAATGGTAAATTCAAACAATTTGGAGATTAATATGTCATAGAAAATCAAATGTTCTATAATTTTTTTAATATCTGCAGTCAAATTTTTAATAATTCTTACTTAGAGAAAACTTTTTTCTTTTTCAGGGCTAATAGCAAATGCCATTGGGGAAAAAAACACACAGACAAATCTCAAATTCAGTCTCCATTTGGCATTTTTTATTCAAATGGTTGAATTTGAGGAAAAATTTCAGTTTCTAAATTGACCTTTAAGAGGTCAATTTAGAAACTGAAAATTAATATCTGAAAATATTGAAAAAAACATAGAGTAGAATGTTAGAAATCTCACTGGATTGCAGCTTTTTGTTTGTTTCTCCATATTTAGAAGCTGGGGGTGCTTATATTTTATAATTATTGAGACTTTTAAATGATATATTTATACAATTTTTAAAAATACGTGATTTATTGAATGGACCATTTCTACGGTTGTACTAGACAGCAATGAATGGCACATTCAAAAGTAAGATCAGGTAGTGGTGGTGGTATGGTTTCCCCCTCTATATTTATCAGGGAGTAAAAGAATTCTTTGTGACGTTAATCTTTAAATTCCCTTTCTCTAGATGCCAGCGTGAAACCTATTCAACTAACAGTCTTAGTTCAGATATGTTAATAACATTCATTAAGACACAGGTCTCTTTTATATCTAGTCAGCCCTTGATTAATACTCCCATTCTCCCTTCCTGCTTTTGACCTCCCCTTTATAAGGTTTCCGTAAATGTTAATTCCATCCACTACAATTTTAACTCGGGGAGAATAACCTTACTGCCAGGTTTGGAGGACACCTCACTGTAGCCTTCTATAGTTGGACTTTCCCAATCCCCATTTTGCTGTTCTAGTGATAGGACTTTCATTCTTATGAATTTAGCCTCTAGAGATCAAATTCTGAGAGATGATTTTCTATATACAGAAAGAAATATGTTAACTTTCTAGTTAACTTACTTTAGTGTGAGGACGAAAAGAGAATGATTCATTCTTTGTCTGGAACTTTAAGATCTTAAGCACTTTAAGAAAAGACATAAAGGCTTTTTTCAAGCTAAGTGATGATGCATACTTTAGTCCAATGCAGAATTCGGAAATATATTGTCCCATAAATGGTCAGTTGGAATCTTAGTTCACTCATTTAAATGTTGCAGCTGATAAAGGATTGTGTTTCAGTGGTTAAACAGGAAACTACCTTTAATTTGTCTTTCAAATGACATTTCCCACTGGCTTCAGTTACCATCTGTTGCTGATTAATTTCCCAATTTAGCTACAGCCTAGAATTCATCTCTAATCTCCAGGAGACATAGCTACAGAGCCCACATTTTACTTAGGTGTTTTTAAGGTTCATTAAACTCAACATATCCTAACCCAACTCATGTTCTTCCCCCAAACCGTGGGACTTCTTTGAATATCAACCATCCTAGGAAATGAAATCTCCAATCTTGCATTTGCAAGAGGCAGAAACCTGCCAGGGATCTTTGAGACCACCCCTCAAAATTCACCATCAATTCTGAAAATTTTTAATTTACAGACTAGCCAAATGATTATACTCATTTCTCTGTTTTCATTGTCATATTAAATTCTTAGATGTGACCATCTCTTATTTGTGCCACTATAATGATACTTTTATCTTCCACTCTTTCCCCAGTTTTGCCCTCCTCTTTTCATCCAGACTCCCTGCCCATGCCAGAGCGATATCATACAAATGCAAACATGTTTTATTTCTTTTTTAAAATACATTTACACAGCCTTCCATGTGAACAGAATAAAGAATATAATCTTTAAATGAACCTAAAAACTTTGTGCAAGAGCTGACTTCTGCCCCCATCTTCTGCCTTATATTCCCAAGGATACTTCCTAATGTCTGAAAGCTTCACATTTGGGGATAAAAATAAAACACTGCATAGTCTTTTATATTTTGTGTAGTATATCAGCATACGTTTATTGCAGTAGGTACTGAAAAATTGAAGAAGGTCTTCAGATAGAATGATGCTCTCAGTATTATTTAACCCATTTATGGGCCTGTGATAGACTGAGTGAAATTATGAGTTAATTGTTACAGAAATCAATAATAATTCCTATGTGTTATTTAGTCTTATGTCCTCTGCAGGATAAGCCACTGTGAAGTCACATAATAAGGTTACAATAGGGTTATTTATCATTGCTCGCTCTCTTTTGGGTTGAGAAAAGGAGTTGTAAGTGTGGTTTCTGGCGTTAGACAGACTTCAGCACAAGTTATCTTCTGTTCATACTCTGTGGTTAAGCTGCTCTAGCTCTTAGATTCTCAAACCACCCATCTATAAAATTCCCATGATAGTTTCAATTCTTTCAGAGGCTTTTAAAAGGAATAAGTGAGAATATTCATATCACTTATTCATTTACTTATTCCACTTGAAATATACATATCAAGCCTTCAGCTCACTACCTGACACATTGGAGTGTTCCATAAATGCCTCACACAAACATCCACCGTGTGACAGAATAGCAGCATCTCTTTAATACATGTATGACACACTGAACTCTTCCTCCAAGAATAACCCTGGGAAAAATTCCTCTGACCAAAATTCTACGCAGTACAACTAAATACTATGGGGGGATAGTGTGCTGTTAGCACCTAACTTAACACTAAACTTTTTGGATTAGAACTTTCTTGCTGACACAACTCACTTACATCTGACTACATGGCCAGACAGAAAACATAAACAAATTTTTTTTCTTAATGCAATAGGAAAAATTTTGGCACAAAAAGAAATTAGGTATGTGTACATGTCCAGATAATTCAGGCTTTCAAAGTCATTGTCACCGTCTCTTCCCAGCTTACCCTCCTTCCCTCCCTCTAAGAGTTATCTTGTCCCCAAATCATTTCTGTTTGCAATTTTGGTTGTACAGAAGTCAAAGCAAAAGCAATGCTTTCTACGGGCCCACCAAATATTTTTCTAAGTCTAGAAGAAAAACATTATTTAAGAAGTTGGATGATTTCCCCAGGTTTTGCATATAAAATGTCCCACCTCAGATATTTTTGGTCCTTTTGGTCACAGGGTGTCCTGAAGTGGGGTCAGTTTGTCCAATTTTTCTTATTTAAAACATTTTTTTCTTTTTTCCCCAAGACCATAATTTTCATAAAAGCACAGTTTATTCATAATTTTCATCCATTTCTAGAATTTCAGCCCAGGCACCAAATTGATTTATACAGAAGAACATTCATTTTCCTTTATTTTGGCCAAAAGTTGGTATTTATTCTCATTATAGGACCCTCTTCTATCCTAAGAAGCCATAGATACTTTGACATACTTTACCTCATTGAATTTGGTGAAGCTCTTGCCAATTATTCTATGGGCTGGTGTCTTTTTCTTCTAATTTACTATGCATTCTTTATGTAACTGAAAGATTAACCCCTTTGCAAAAGGAGTTACACATTTTTATGTGTTTTTTTTTTCAAATTAATTTTACTTTCTTATGGTATTTTTTGTAGAGAAGGTTTTGGGATTTTTTGTTTTATTAAGAGAAAGTATCTCACTCTATTGACCAGGCTGTAGTACAGTGGCTCACTGCAGCCTCAAATTCCTGGACCCAAGAGATCTTCCCACCTCAGCCCCCTGAACAGCTGGGATTTGCAGGCACATGTCACCATGCCCAGCTAACTTTAAAAACAAAAATTTAGTAGAGTTGGGAGTTGTGCTTTGTTGCTCAGGCTGGTCTCAAAATCCTGCCTTCAAGTGATCGTCCCACTTTAGCCTCCCAAAGTGCTGGGATTACAAGTGTAAACCACTGTGCTAGGCTAGAATATTTATAAATGTAACTTAATTTTTAGTCTAACTTGTTCACCACTCTATCTCTAACTCCAATAACTATAATAGCATCCGGTGCACTGTAACTGTTGAATAACTTCTTTGTGAATGAATGAACAGCTAAAGGGATTGAATATCGGTAGACTCCACCAAAAGAGTTCAGGTTTCTGAGGTTATCTCTGGTCTTGTTCTCCAGGATTTCTCAATGTAAACAAAGTGCTTCAGAGAAGTATTACGATGTTTAAAACTGGCAAATCAACTGGCTCAACTGTAAGCCATTATTTTGTGGACCCCGTGGAACTCATTAATAATCGAACATTTTAGAAATGATCTTTGAGACAAGTTCATAAAAGGAACAATCAGAACTATTCTCAGATTTATGAATTAGAGATTCTACAAAGCTATAGAGAAAAGCCCTTCTTTGACTTATGAAGGAATAGGAAATTTAGAATATTCCCCTAAGGTGTTCTTCAGCAAACACAAAGTATATGTTGTGTGACTATATAGGGAGGAAATGTGTTAGTGATGCCATACTTAATTTCTCTGTATTGGTTTTAAAGCATAAATATTTCATTTTAGAAGTTTAAAAATGGTGTTAACAAAGGAGTAGCATTTCCTGAGTCCTGAAAATTTTTATGTACATAGTTAAAAGAATTTTGTATTTTAGATAACCCTTAAAATGCAGAGTCATCACTGGAATTATTCATTATATTTCTCAGATTTAAAAAGAACCTGTTATTCATTTAAATGTTTAAAAAGCAAAACAATCTCTATATTATTCCTTTGCCACATCCCTAGAAAAGAGAGTTCCCATAAATAGCACAATTTGTGTTTGATGGTAAGCTTCATCCCAGAGAAAAAATAATAGTTTGCGTTTGTGCCAGATGCTTTTCCAGCATTAAGTGCCATAAAAATCCCCTGAAGTATGTTCAACAGATAAGGCGAAGCGCCAAAGAATGGCAGAGAATTAGGTTAAACCCTGTTCACATATGAAATCCATTGAGACACCATATGCATATTTCCATTTTAAAATCAAAATGTGAAATTAATTCAACATGCATTTAATAGGCAACTATTTAGAGATGTATGTTAGATCCTAGGGACAGGATGATGAGTAATATCAGGTCTTCCACTCTCTGTCAGGAGAAACAGGCATTTAACCCTTCTGTGGCAGTGACAGAAGTGCTATGATGCAGACGTACCTAAGTCTACATGGAGAAGGTGGCATCCCAACATCTATCAAGCATGTACAGTTGCTCCAGGCAGAGGGAATTCTTTATACAAGGGCTTTAAAGTGATTCTTTTTGTGACATTCCTTATGAAAAAAAGCAAGGAGATCTATTGCTCATTTATCTAGACTAGACATGGTCGTTCTTGCTAGAGAGCAGACACGGGAGTAGTGGAGGGGGAGCATTTGCTGGAGGAGGAAATTAAGGATTCGTTACAGGAAACACACATTTCATGGCAGTATATAAAACAAGTTTTTCTCTGCTGTTGATACAAACATCTATGACAAGTTGACCCTTGAATGTAATTAGAGTCAACATTTCTAATTCTTCCCCACCCTATTCATGTGTGTGTCACACATGAAGCCAAGTGTTAACCTGTGGACATTCTGAAGGGATTTCGTACACTGGTTGAGTAGCCTGACAACATGGTTTCTGTGATCTTTCTCAGTCTTGTACAAACTTGAAATGTTTGTGTTTCTATCACTAAAGCTAAAACTCATTTGAGAGCTCTGATTTATAAAAATCTCCAAAAAAGATTGAGCAAATTTAGCAGAATCTGTCTTCCTTTTATCTAGATTAGACCTGCTGTGCTGGCTTCCAAAGCCCACTGCTATCCTCTGCTCCTCAATCAGGACTCTGCCATTAGAATTCAAGGAGATAGCTGTTTGAATTCAAGATATACAAAAGTAATGGTTTCTTTCACAACAGGAACCAGGCAGTAACTCTCAAATTAGCTTCTCCCACTCAGGTACCTACTCTCTACTTTATCATTCATATTAGATACCTGAAAACATTAAAAAATTAATGTTTAGGAATCATGAAGTTTATAGATGACTTGAGAAGCTTTGAAAGGGTAAGTGACCACATCTAGACTATTTTTTTCACAACTATGTAAGTACTTAGCGACAAAGTACTTTCTTTGCTTATAAAAGTTAGTTACCTAATATATCTGAGAATTTGTCACATGCTTCTCTTCCTTTTCTTCATGTGTATTTAGAATGTTTTTTTTTTCCCACTGAGAAGTGGTGGTGTATGAAAATCACTGTAATCTTGTGGTATTATCTTTCTCCCCTTTTTTTCTATTCCTGTAGCTGTTACTATTCATTTCTGTATTGAAGAGTACAGAAGAAAGGAATACATTTAAAGCAAAGCATCAATCACTTGAGCTCAAAAGAATACCCTTAATTGAATCATGTTTTTTACTTCAGGAAACAATGCAAGTGAATATTCATTTTTATTCATAATGTAATCTTCTATTTACATGATAACTACACAATAACAAGTTGAAATGAATCATTAAATATTCTATATAGGGCATGTAATTAAGAAATAAAAATATATCATTTTTTTTCATGTTGCATAATTTGTATTCACCGCATTAAGGAAAATTTATAAAAATGAACTATTCTATCTTTACATTTCTTCTTCAAATGTTTTGTTAAATAGAGTAATAGAGAAGACAATCTCTTGGCTTACCAGCATGGTTTCTGTTTGCCTGTTGGCTAGGGATTTTTCTCAATAAAAAAGCCGTAAGTATACAAGGAGAAAAAGTAGACATGGCTAACACTAACTCAGTTTAATGCAAATAAAACAATGGGTTAGTTACTTCTTTGTTATAGTGAAGTTTTAAGAGTTTGATACAGGGGTTGATTTTTGCTTATTATTACTGTCATTATTTTTATTGAGAAAAGGTTCCTCTAGCCCCTGCACACTGGATCATAACAATGCATTCGATATAGAGATAAAAATAATGAGATCAGGAATTGTCCTGTGACAATAATTACATTGGAGAGAAAAGATAAAATCTGGAAAGAGAAAATCACAAGGACTTGGAAAGCACTAATATGTGATGTTAGAATTATAAGGATGTTTCCAAGGTTAATTTGCTATTTAAGTTCATCTTTCTTGGATACAAGTTTTCCATGTACACATATATCTGAGTACTTTTTGACATGTTTTTAAGGAAAAAAATGATAATTTTTAGGGGGAGTAATACACATTCTTCACATAAAAATGTTCCATTTTCAAATGATTATACATTCACCTTAAAAAGCCTTGACTTCAGCAAGAAGTACCAAAAGAAGTGGGATGCTTTGGGAGAAAAATACATTTATACTTAAAATGAATAGTTTTTAAACTTTAGCATTAACAAAATCACCTGCAGGGCTTGTAAAGTACCCACTACTGAGCCTCCCTCTCATAGTTTCTGATTCAATATGTCCAGGATGGAGATTGACAATTTTATTTCTAACAGTGTCCCAAGCCAATGCTATGATGTTAAGACTGTTGGTCTGGGGACCAGGCTTTGAGAACTAATGCTGTGTATGAATGTTAAATGAAGCTGAGAGTTGATAATCAAGAAGTTAAGATAGAGTAAGAATTTACAAATCGTCTGCTGAACTGGTATATACAAAGTGATATTCCAATTCAAAAAGTCATTGAGCAATTAGAATGCACGCTGGATC
This sequence comes from Cacajao melanocephalus, assembly GCA_963573385.1. Classification (NCBI taxonomy): domain Eukaryota; kingdom Metazoa; phylum Chordata; class Mammalia; order Primates; family Pitheciidae; genus Cacajao; species Cacajao melanocephalus. The sequence goes on from CAUYLG010034181.1 coordinate 74,501, forward strand.
CAAGATGGCTGAATAGGAACAGCTCCGGAGTGCAGTTCCCAGCAAGAACAACGCAGAGGGTGAGTGCCCACTGCATTTCCAAACAAATTTTCACTGTCCACAGACCAGGACATTCCCAGGCCAAAAAGCACCACGAGTTTTCAGCGCAGCTGGTGACGAGCTGGCATACAGAAACTCAAACAAATCTGGGCAGCTGTTTCAACTGGTGCCTGGAATACCTGGGAGACAGAGCTGCCCATTCAACTGAAAGGGAGGGGGCAGAGACAGGGAGCCAGGCAATCTGGCTGGGTGGGTACCACCCCCACAAAACAAGCAATCTGAAATGCTCTGGATTAAGAGTTTCACAGTAAGCCAGCTGGACCCAGGATGGTCCAGCTCAGTGGAGAGAAAGGCAACCACCACTACCGAGGCAGTCCGCCACTACTGAGGCAGTTCACACAGTAGAGCCCACGGCAGCTGAGCAACACCTCTGCTGGCAGATTGTGACTAAACTACTCCATATGCGGCAGGGCATCTTTGAAAAAAGGCAGCAGCATGACAGGAACGTATAAATAAAGCCAACCTTCCTAGGACAGAGCACCTGAGAAAAGAGGTGGTTATGAGTTCCTCTGTAGCAGACTTAAAAGTACCTGCCCAGTAGCTGTGCATGGAACAATGGAGCTCCTAGCACAGCACTTGAGCTCCTATAAGGGACAGACTGTATCCTCAAGCAGCTTCCTGATGCCCGTATACCCAAAGAGACACCTTGTCAAGGATAAGTCAGGCTGACATCTGGAAGGTACCCTTCTGGGGTGAAGATAACAGAAGAAGAAACTGGCAGCAACCCTTACTGTTCTGCAGCAACCCCCATGGGTGATCTCCAGGCAAGCAGAGTCTGGAGTGGACCTCCAGCAGTCCTGCAGCAGAGGGGCCTGACTATCAGTAGGAAAACTAAGAAACAGAAAGAAATAGCTTCATCATCAACAAAAAGGACATCCACTCAGAGACCCCCATCCGAAAGCCCCCAACTACAAAAACCATAGGTAGATAAAGCCACTAAGATGGGAAGAAACCAAAAGGATGAAAACATCAAAGCCCAGAAAGCCTCTTCTCCTCCAAAGGATCACAACTCCTCATCAGCTAGGGATCAAAGACGGATGGAGAATGCATCTGATGAATTGACAGAAACAGGCTTCAGAAGGCGGGTAATAACAAACTTATTAGAGCTAAAACAACATGTGCTAACCCAATACAAAGAAACTAAGAACCTAGACAAAAGGTTAGATGAGATGCTAACTAGAATAAACAGCTTAGAGAGAATATAAATGACTTGATGGAGCTGAGAAACACAGCACAAGAACTTCACAAAGCATACACAAGTTTCAACAGCCAAATTGACCAAGCAGAAGAAAGAATATCAGAGATTAAAAATCAACTAAATGAAATAAAACGAGAAGGCAAGAATAGAGAAAAAAGACTGAAAAGAAATGAAAAAAGCCTCTAAGAAATGTGGCATTATGTGAAAAGACCTAATCTATGTTTGACAGGTGTATACCTGAATGTGATGTAGAGAATGAATCCAAGCTGGAAAACACTCTTCAGGATATTATCCAGAAGAACTTCCCCAACCTAGCAAGCCAGGAAATACAGAGAACACCATAAAGACCTTCCTCAGGAAGAGCAACCCCAAGGCACATAATCGTCAGATTCACCAGGGACGAAATGAAGGAAAAAATGCTAAGGGCAGCCAGAGAGAAAGGTCGGGTTACCCACAAAGGGAAGCCCATCAGAATCACAGCAGATCTCTCTGCAGAAACCTTATAAGCCAGAAGAGAGTGAGGGCCAATATTCAACATCCTTAAAGAAAAGAACTTTCAAACTAGAATTTCATATCCAGCCAAACTAAACTTCATAAGTGAAAGAGAAAGAAAATCCTTTATGAACAAGCAATTGCTGAGAGAGTGCATCACCACAAGGCCTGCCTTACAAGAGCTCCTCAAGGAAGCACTAAACAAGGAAAGAAACAACCAGTACCAGCCACTCCAAAAACGCACCAAATGGTAAAGACCATCGACACAGTGAAAAAAATGCATCAATCAATGGGCAAACCATCCAACTAGCGTCAAAATGGCAGGATCAAATTCACATATGACAATATTAATCTTAAATGTAAAGGGGCTAAATGCCCCAATCAAAAGACACAGACTGGCAAATTGGATAAAAATTCAAGACCCATTGGTGTGTTGTATTCAGGAAACCTATCTCATATGTAAGGACACACATAAGCTCAAAATAAAGGGATGGAGGGAGATTTATCAAGCAAATGGAGAGCAAAAAAAAAAGCAGGAGTTGCAATCCTAGTCTCTGATAAAATGGAGTTTAAACCAACAAAGATCAAAAGAGACAAAGAAGGGCATTAAATAAAGGTAAAAAGATCAATGTATCAAGAAGAGCTAATGATCCTAAATATATACACACCCAATACAGGAGCACCCAGTTACATAAATCAAGGTCTTAATGACCTACAAAGAGACTTAGACTCCCACACAATAATAGTGGGAACTTTTAACACTCCACTGTCAATATTAGACAGAGCAATGAGACAGAAAATTAACAAGGATATCCAGAACTTGAACTCAGATCTGGACCAAGCGGACCTAATAGACATCTACAGAAATCTCCACCCCAAATCCACAGAATATACATTCTTCTCAGCACTGCATGGCACCTACTCTAAAATTGACCACATAATTGGAAGTAAATCACTCCTCAGCAAATGCAAAAGAACGGAAATCATAACAAACAGTCTCTCAGACCACAGGGCTCAGAATTAAGAAACTAATTAAATTCTAATTAAGTTCTAACTAATTAAGTTCTAATTAAATTAGAATTCAGAATTAAGAAACTAACTCAGAACTGCACAACTTCATGGAAACTGAACAACTGGCTCCTCAATGTTGACTGAATAAACAATGAAATGAAGGCTGAAATAAAGACATTCTTTGAAACCAGTGAGAACGAAGACACAACATACCAGAATCTCTGGGACACATTTAAAGCAGTGTCTAGAGGGAAATTTATAGCAATAAACACCCACATGAGAATAGAGGAAAGATCTAAAATCGACACCCTATTGTCAAAATTGAAAGAGCTAGAGGAGTAAGATCAAAAAATCTCAAAAGCTAGCAGAAGACAAGAAGTAACTAAGATCAGAGCAGAACTGAAGGAGATAGAGACATAAAAAACCCTTCAAACATCAATAAATCCAGGAGCTGTTTGTTTGAAAAGTTCAACAAAATAGACAGACTGTTAGCCAGATTAATAAAAAAGAAAAGGGAGAATAATCAAATAGATGCAATAAAAAATGATAAAGGGTCTATCACCTCTGATTCCACAGAAATACAGACTACAATCAGATATTACTACAAACAACTCTATGCACATAAACCCGTAAACCTGAAAGAAATGGATAAATTCCCGGACACTTGCACCCTGCCAAGCCTAAACCAGGAAGAAGTTGAAACTTTGAATAGACCAATAACAAAGGCTGAAGTTGAGGCAGCAATTAATAGCCTACCAACCAAAAAAAGTCCAGGTCCAGACAGGTTCACAGCCGAATTCTAC